>VNJV01018513.1:0-12698 GCA_008042635.1 Drosophila nikananu | reverse complement strand
CATCCACTCACCAAGGCAATCATCGTTTATTATCATGAGAAATACATGCATGCAGGATCGCAGGCATTGCTTGCCACATTGCGGCAAAGGTTCTGGCCGATTGGAGGCCGCAAGTTCGTTGCTAGCGTCATCAATAAATGCGTCCGATGCTTCCGAATGAAGCCTGCGACTTGGGAGCATGTCATGGGTAACCTGCCAGCGAGTCGAGTGCAGCCTAATCCAGCATTTCATACCACAGGAGTGGACTATTGTGGACCATTCTATCACAAGGCAGAGACCAGAAACAAGGCACCCCATAAGTGCTACATCGCCGTCTTTGTTTGCTTTTCGACGAAGGCAGCTCATTTGGAGGTCGTCAAGGATCTTACGACGGATTCTTTCATCGCAGCGCTGAGAAGATTCATCAGCCTTCGAGGCAGTCCGCGAACCATTTGGAGTGACAATGCTACAAACTTTGTCGGTGCAAAGAGCGAGCTTGTCGAGCTGCGGGAACTATTTTTGAGCGAACCGCACACCTCATCGATATCTTCCGCCTGTTTAGCTGATGGGATCGATTGGAAGTTCATCCCTCCGCGTGCCGTTAAGTCGGCAAAATTTCACTTCTACAGAGTCGTCGGTGCATCCATCTTAGCCATCGATGAATTAAGAACTCTTGCATATGAGATTTCTGCCATCCTTAACTCCCGTCCACTCTGTCCAATTTCAGAAAATACTGAAAGCCTTGAAGTGCTAACGCCGGCGCATTTCCTAAAGGGTTCCAGTTACACCAAGTTTCCGGAGCCTGATATCACTCATCTTCGCCTCAGCAGATGGCAGAGGGTGACCCAGATGCAGCAACATTTCTGGAAGAGATGGAGCAGCGAGTATTTGTCCCTACTGCAAGGAAGGAGCAAGTGGCGCGTCGAATCGTCGAACATCAAGGTTGGAAGTCTAGTGATGCTGAAGGAGGTCAACATTCCACCGTTGAGATGGCAGCTTGGGTGCATCCAGGAAGTCATACCCGGCGGGGACGGCGTCATCAGAGTAGTTATGATCCGTACAGCTACAGGTATAAGCAATAGATCCGTCGCTAAATTAGCCGTTCTGCCCGTCGATGCTGAAATAGTTGGAACCGTACCTCTTCCAACGGGGGGAGTATGTTCGGAGCAGATCGCCAGTACCTAGGCATGCGCACATTGGTGTTCCGCTGCACCTGCAGCTCTCTGATCTTTTTGCTTCTCTTCTTTCGCTTCCTCCTTCTTTCGTTAATTCTGTCGCGCTTTGTTTTCCTAAGCTACTTATTGTCAACTGCTGCTTATATATTCGGTAGCCGAGCTTGACTCCTACACTTCACATCGATCGATCGAGAATAAACAGCATATATATTTAATAGAACCTATCGTGCGTTTTCATTAATTATTTAATCGCTAAGGGTGGCCTAATCGTTGTCTTCCCCATAAACAGATCCTTATCCGAAAGTCGATTGGAAACCATCTGGATAGCGGATAGATGGTTCCAATAAATTGGAAGTTCCGACATAGGAGGAATGTAAGAACAGGTAATGAAAATTGAGCTACCATTGACTGATAGCTTCACAGAAAGGAATTCAACGTCGTTGAACTCCTCGAAAGATATTAATTCCGACGCGAGACTGGAGTCAACCGCTATGAGGACACCACCTCCACGCCTGATAGGCCGATCCAGCCGATAGAATCTCAGAATCTCCGGCTTTAACCAGGTTTCTGTGAACACAATAACCTGGGATGAAAAAGAGAGACTATCAGAATACAGTTTAGGAAGCTTACTACGTAAGCCTCTTGCATTCTGATAGGGGATAAAGAAGGAAGTTATTAGTTTTTTGGAGCGGATGTCGTAGAGGGCACAGTGGTTTGGTCGGGCCTGGGAAGACTTATTCCTACAGGCCGCCGTTTCTTTTTCTTAGCTTCGAACTCCTTGACGACAACATATTCGGGCCAGAAATTGGTAGAGCATATTGTTTCAAAGAGCTCATTAGGGACATTTATTTTGAATGATGAAATATCCCTGGCATAAGAAAATTTAAATTTTTCCACCTTTATTTTTATTTTTTCGGCACTAGTTTTGCCTTGGATATAGGCGATGACATCCTCAGATGTCTGAGCAGGGGAGAGAAACAAATATGTGTTTCGTAGGTGGTATAGCTATCAGGGCTTTTGGCGATGCAGACTGCGGATCTGCATTACCAATAACGGCCGGTAGTCCGGGCCTGATACCCTGAGCAGGTAAATTGACTGGGCTTTGAGGGGTCAGTATTTGAGACCCCCCAGGCGACAAAACGGATATCACCAGGGGACAGACACTCCCGCAACACATTCGGGTACCGAATCTTTTTTACCACTCGATCTCAGAACTCTTTGACTTGATTGTGAGGTCTAGGGCTGTGTCGAGAGAGGCTGCTGTGGGGAGTCCGCCGCTGGTTTTTGAGATCCGCCTAGATGCTGCAGGCCAGCTGCGGTTTTTTTGCGCCTAGGAGACTCATTTAATAGCTTGAGGCTAGCGCCAAGAACATATCTTGAGTTTTACGAAAACTCAATAATATTTCCTTAAAACCGCCCCTGGTCTGCCGCATAAAAGACGACATTTCTCTTTCAACCTCGCGACAGGCCGCACAGCAGTAACGTAAACCGATGTTCTTTTTAATATCATCTACCGTCCGTTCTGCAAAACCAGCGCACTTGGCGTGCAATATGTTATCGCACAGCCAGCAGCCGATTGTAAGATCAGCAGCAGTAACAATATTATTTTTACAGGTTTTAACTGCACAGACAATAGCGGACATTATGGGTACTTACCACTGTACTTTTAAGAATATAGATAGGAAAAGTGCAGCTGCACTGAAAGAGATGGAGAACGAGAGAGCGGGTAAGCAGGTGAGCGTGGGAGCGAGCTTAACGTTTAGGTGTCGCGACTGCGCTAACTAAACGGGGAAGGCACAAAGAGGAATACAAAAAATGCAAAGCAAACACCGGCAGCACAACTATATTGCGAAAATAATAGCAATTAATTACACAAAACAGAATAGCTGCATGCACACGAAGTGAACGGGAACTTTAATAACACAATATAGAAAATTTTAATAAAACCCCGGTTGTTTTAATCAAAAAATTAACACAAAACAAGAGCGCAAGAAAAAAACACGTCCCTTCACTTGGAAGAGAGAAAGCTTTTTTGTTTTAATATAGGCAAGAACATCTTCCGATGCGAGGTCAGGGGCAAGCCGACGGTGGAACAGCTGTAAGGGTTTTAGGTAACACTGGGTTACCAACAGCCGGTAGTCCGGATGTTTTTTTGCCCTGGGCAGTCTGCGGAGTCCGATTATGGGATACCGCAGCGGACGCAACGAATTTTTCTGGCGGACCAGTTGCCATTATTTGCACCCCTGTATATTCGGTTACCGAATCTAATACCGCCCCCGATCTCAAGACCATTGGGCTTGGTATCGGGGTCGGTGGCTGTGCCGAAGGGGTGCTGGGATTCGCACAGGTGCTGACGACCAGCAACAGATTTTTTGCGCTTTGGCGACTCGTTTAAGAGCTTCAGACTATTAAACTGAGCGTCTAACGCAGTGAACAGATCATTCGCTTTGCGAAAATTGACGGTAAGCTCACTAAATCCGTTTCTGGTCTGCCGCATGAAGGATTTCATTTCCTTCTCAACCCCTCGACAGGACGGGCAACAATAATGTAATCCATTTTTACTGGAAATTACATCTGCGATACGGCCCGCCATGTCGACACACTTAGCGTGTACAACCCATCGCAAAGCCAGCAAAAGAGACTTGGTTGGTCTGCCAAAACATTTTTTTGTGGGCAGTTTTTAATTACACAGACAACGTTGAAAGACATTTTCACAAACCTTAGACCACTGTGCGCAAGAGAGAACCGTCAACGCGGGTGAGCGGGAGCGTGAGAGCGATAAGAAAATAGTGAGGGCAAGAGCTTAGAACCGCTTAGCTGCAGCTAAACACCAACGGAACTTAAGCGGGGGGAAGCGGGGTAGGCACGAAAGAGAATGCAGAAAACCGTCTTAGCACAAAACTAATATTGGATTTAATACAAATTTAACACAAAACAAAAGCTCATGCACGCGGTAGCAAACGGCAGAAATAAAGAAAGAAGATTTAGTGAGTGATTTATTAAACACCGATGGATTAAAAATCAAAACAACAAAAGATTCGGAGCGCAAAACAAAAACACGACCGTTCGCTATGAAGAGGAGAGAATGTCTCTACAAGGATTCGGACATAGTTCAATTGGTCGAGATATGAGAAGTATATCAGATTACCAGAACGTGCCCGGAAGTAAAAACAACTACATCCATGGGACCAGAAGACTGGAAAACAGGTCAACAACTTAATATATACACTGACGGCTCCAAGATGGAAGGAGGAGTTGGAGCGGGCATATACTGTACAGACCCTGAAATGAGGCTGTCGTGTAAGCTACCAAGCCAATGCATCATATTCCAGGCGGAAGTATTCGTTGTGCAGAGCATAGACCGCCCACAGTCAAGCGGCGATAAGATTCATGCAATCGTCAATGGTCAGTTCCAAAAATGTACTGGCAAGCAGGGAGGCACTAGATATCCTGAGCACGATCACGTCAGTGCGGATCTAATGGGTTCCCAGCCACCTCGATATCGATGGTAACGAGACGGCCGACGAACTTGCAGAGGAAGTCGTCAGACTGCCGAATAAAATATTTGAAAACGTTCCTGTCTCCCTAAGAACGCTCCAAAGTGAACTGGATAGACAGGCCGACATACGAGCTAATAGCAGATGGATGAGTACTTCCAAAACCTTCAAAATATCAAAAATCATGTTCAAAGAGCGCAACGCAAAACTTAGTCACTACGTGCTGCATCTTCCCAGGAAAGACTGTAGACTGTTAGTGGGAATTCTTACAGGTCACTGCCTAGCTGCAGCACATGCAGTCAAGCTGGGCATTACCGACAACGCCAGATGCTGGAAATGTGATGAATCCGAGGCAACCGAATCCTTGCAGCATCTCATTTGTAAATGTCCGGCCCTAACAACGGCAAGAATAAAATACCAAGGCGTTCCGGTTCTGGCATCGCGAGAAGATGCCTCCAGGAAGAAGCCTTCCGACATAACCTAACCTAACCTAACTGTGAAGCTTTAGAAGATATAAAGGACAAGGCAAAGTAAAATCCTTGCTAAAGGGCACACAAGCCCATCCCTTATTAACAAACCTGACGGTACGTCAACATCGTCAGTCGAGGAATCCCTAGAGGTACTTGAAGACATGCACTTCCTAGGGAATGTGCGGGTAAACTCGGTCTCCGGGAGACCTAGAACCAAATAGAATTTTACGACAACTGGAGACATTATTACCATTGAAAAGATACCATGGGCGATGATCAATCCCCTGCTTAGTCTGCGCCATCGTAATTGAGCCTGGAAGGATATTATTGAAAGCGCCCTCTCTATAGCTGCTTAGCTAAGCTGTGCAGGTATGGTGCCGTCCAACCCTGGTGATTTGTATGGGCTGAAGCAGTTAATGTTCCTATCGGTAAGGAGGTATGCCATTTCATACGGACCCCGCCGAGTCGTGGGATTAGGTGGGCTATTCTGGAAAGAGCTAGCGGGGAAGTGGGTATCTAAAAGAACCCCGAGGGTTTCCTCACTGGAGGTCGCCCAGCTGTCATCAGGACGTTTGACGAAGCCCGGGTTAGAGGGCGTCGTCGAAAGGACCTTCCGCAGCCTAGGCGCCTCAGAGTAGTCCTGGATTTCTGAGCAAAAGTCGGACCAGGCCCTTCTTTTGGCCTTTCTTAGTTCCCTGTTGTATAGGGACAAGTTAGATTTATAGAGGCGCCACAATGCGTCTGTATCGGCGCTCTTGGCTAGATTGAAGGACTGCCTCGTGGTCTTCTTGAGGCAGCCTAATTCCTTTCACCACCATGGTGGCTTCTTCCCAGTCTTCCCCCCATTCCTACTACGGGGGCAGGACCTATCCAGAGCCGTGCTACAAGTCAAAACAAGACGCTCTCACCCCTCAGGACAGTAGTCCGAGAGGGTTGGGGCTGGAGGGGGCTTAAGGATCTTTTTTAACTGGGATCTATTATTCTCCCAGTCAGTCCTCCGGAGGTTCCGAAAGGTGACTGGATTGAAGCTATCGAAGCTATGAATTGGTTATGAATTGGATATACCTATGGTCAGAGAAGAAGTGCTTTCCCAGCACCCTCCATGACTTCATAGTATCCCTAAGGGATTTAGAAAGAAGGGTGAAATCTTGTACCTCCCTACGGTTCCTGGTAATAAAAGTGGGTTCGAATTCCTCGAATTTCCCACCAGCAAGTTGGATAAAATCAAAAAGAGACTCCCCCCTATCGTTGGTGTGAGTGCTCTTGCTGCCCTCGGTGCCTTGCCTCAGAGTTGGGGGGATGGGGTCCTGGTCGCGCCCCAGGTATGCTGAGCATATCCGGAGGCACCCGTTTGGTCCCTCTAGACATGCAGTTATAATGTCTTCATTGCTGAAATTGGGAAGCATGAAAATAGTTAAGTCCTTCCTAGCGAGTATGCAGGCTCGGGATTTCCCAGTTGTAGGAGCTGCGTACAGCCTATAGTCGGCTGCCCTCAGCCATAGGGCTCATGGGTGAGGACAGCGTCGATTTCACCTTCCTTCTGGAAGGCCACCCATCTTATGAGACCCGCTTGATCCGGGTCCGCCTCCATGGCCGGGTTGGCTCGCGCGAGGATACGAGCCGTTCTTCGCCGCTCGTGATAGAGCGTCTTCTTTCTCTGCTGCAGTTGGGCCGGGCTTCCTAGATTGGGGTTGCCTCTGGAGCCGCCTGCGGTCATGTCGAGGGACTTGGCCCCGATCACGCCGCTAGGCGGGCCCCTTAGTTCGTTTCGTTAGTTTCGTTTTGAAGAGCTCTCCTCCTCCTCCTTGCGCGCTTGACCGCTTAGTGTCTTCGAGCTCGTTATTGCCTTCCGCCTTAAGGTCTGACGATCACCTTTTTTGATTGTTCTTGTTTGATTTGCTTGGTTCATATTTGTTCCCATGAGTATGCTGGGTTGGGGATAGTAGAGCCCGCATACCGTGGTAAGCCTAGTTTAAACTGTTGGGTCGGCAGGTCCACCAGAGTTCGCATACTAGTGTCCAAGCACCCCCCGCACACGCATCTCTCGCCATATGCTGTTCCACCGCCCGACAACCATTCGTCAGCATCCTCAGCAAAGACATGGCCTACTGGGACCTGCTTCCAGCCGCCCTCACGGGGAAAGTATAGTCGCACTTCCAACGATACGAATAGTTACTGAAGTTTTTAATTAGTTTATTAAAAAATTATAAAGACCGAAGAACTTGGTGGCAAGAATATTTAATTTAAATTTCGCAAACGACGAGACGAAAAAGAAATGCGTAGGCTCGGGTTGAATTCAATTTTCGACATGATCTTCTATTTAATATCTATGTTCTTAGACCTAGCTTAACAGAGGTTGGCGAAGGCGAGGCGAATTCGCAAAGAGCGAGAGAGAGCTTTATTATGCTCCCGCCTTCGCCCTAAACTAACTTACACTAGACTCCAAAACATATCTTCTTAAAAAATAAACAACAATAAACAATAAACTAATTCAGCTGAATTCAGCCAACAGTTACTTTAGGTGATTTCTCACCCGTGAGTCCCCCGTCCACCCGCTGGCAAGATGGGGCTGTCCTATAAGAGAAGTAGGGAAGCGTAAGTTTGCAGTTATTCTTGCTTTTCTCAACGATTCAAGATGGTGCTAAACATGACCAGCTACCACCGAAAACAGAGGGTTAAAACGGAGCACGGATCTAATTGGAGGCTTGAGGAGGGTCTCACCACATTAACCTACCTACCTTCAATTGTCGCGCCTAACAAGAACAAGCACGTGCTTGGTGTCATACGGGCCACTTGAATGTTCTGACTTTAGTGCATCAACGTTCATTAAATTTAACATTTTTTTAGGTGACTCTTAAAAATGTTTTTTTGGATGAATTTAGTTTCTTAAGTATACGTACATGTCCATATCATTTGTTTTACAAATAAAATCATGCGATTTTTAATTGGAAGCCCTTACGATGGCGTAATGTAAATATTATGTGAGTTTAACAGAACACAGTTAATTACTGATCCATTTTTGACAAATCAAAATCCCAAACAGTTCTTGTTATATACATTATACATTGTTTATGATTTTTGTTAATAAACGTGAGTATATCAACAATGTCGGGATTTAGGCGAGTCCTGTGGTCAGAAATTATTTACCCAGCTTTGCTGAACGCTCTTTCTGACTCTCGACTAGTTTCAGGCACATTGTGACGTTCAGTCGTGCCTCGGTTAGTCAGGGCCAGCCAGGGCCGTCCAGGAAATTTATTTGTTCCAGGATGGTGGTTAGAGTAAGGAATTCCCGACCCGAGTCCCTGTGGTAACTCGAAGAGTTTCTACCTTAATTAGGCTTATACAGAATCTTTATTTATCCTTATCGTTACAAGTAATGGTATGGTTACGGATGGGGCTAAATCGATGTGTTGGCGTAGGCTTCTCGCTTCTGATGTCCGGTGTCCGTGGGTGGGACGGACTCCTCGCGTCGGATGACTTGGGCTGAGAATACGGGAAAGTGATGGTGCGGACCCTGAAGTCAACGATTAGGGGGGTGTTGTGGGTAGGTAACGGACCCTGAAGTCAGCAATACGGGAGAGTGGTCGTGTAGGAGAGTGTTGTTGTGAGTGGACCCTAAAGTCAGCGCTCAGAGGGTGATTGTTGGGGTTGGACCCTGAAGTCAGCAGAGAAGGTGCTGTTGTGGTTGGACCCTGAAGTCAGCAATAAGAAGGTGTTGTTGTTGTTGGACCCAGAAGTCAGCAGAGAAGATTGTTGTTGTTGTTGGACCCTGAAGTCAGCAGAGAAGGTTGTTGTTGGACCCTAAAGTCAGCAAAATCAAGGTTGTTGTTATTGTTGGAGCCTGAAGTCAACAGAGAATATTGTTGTTTATGGACCCTGAAGTCAGCAGAAAAGGTTGTTGTTGTTGGTCCCTGAAGTCAGCAATAAGAAGGTGTTATTGTTGTTGGCCCCTGAAGTCAGCCGAGAAGATTGGTTGTTGTTATCGGACCCTGAAGTCAGCAATAAGACACATATTGTTTTTGTTATTGGACCCTTAAGTCAACAATAAGATAGATGTTGTTGGTGTTATTGGAACCTTAAGTCCTCAGAGGAAGGATAGGTGGTTAGGGAGGTGGCTATTTACCGTGTGTAGTTCCTGATGAAGAGCTGGGCTTGTCGCTGGTGGATGATAACTTCCATTCGATCCCTGCCGATCACTAACTGAGTCTGGCTGGCTGGGTCTGGAGTGCCCGCCCTGGCTGTTGATTTACCTGACTTAGTGTGGCCGGGGTTCTGGTTTAAAGTGCCCATTGGACCGCCCGGGAGCGCGGGCGCACTTTGTTTGAATTTGAACTGGAGCTGGTTGCTATTATTATTAATATTATTAATATCATTATTATAATAATTATTTTTTGTATTATTATTAGTATTATTGTTATTATTATTATTATTTTGTGACCGGCCGCGTCACAACATAGAGAAAATGTTTAGCAATGAGAAAACAATTTCAAAACTTACCTTCCAATACTTTAACGGCTCGCAGAGTTCAGGCTCGTTTAACGCTTCAATATGCTGCCTCAGCATTATACATAATAGCTATGTACTAGTTTAAGCATGCAGCTTTTCTTGAAAATCCTGAAAATATTTAGATTCCAACTGGTTTGGTGGTGCAGACTTTTTCTACGCAGCGGACTTTCCAAAGCAAAAATTAGCTCCTCTTCCAAGGAACGGCACGACTGATCAGAATTGCTCCGAGTACAAAAACATAGCTTTTTAAATCTGGACCTTATAATAGTAGCAATCCGTGGCAGGGGTTTCATAATGCGCAAACATTTCCGTAAATCGGCCATCAATGGCATCAAAGGCTAAAATCATTTCTGCTGTATCCTTTTATTTTTCAAACTTGTTACTTGAATTTTCATTTCGCAAATCATTGGGATAACTAAAGAGATCATGCCGTACTTCGCACCCGAAATCTTTTTCGTTGCTTCATTGAAAGGACGCAGTAAAGTTGAAAGTTCCTTTACGATTTCGAGCTCCTTTGACACAAAGAGCATTGGGGCCTTGGCGGTGCCCAGCAAAGCAATGCTTAGAGCATCTTTCTATCGCACTGTATCATCTAGTTGGAAACTCTTGCATTAAAGTAAGAGGTTCTGTGGAATTTTAAGTCACCTTAAACTTTGACATAGTCGTGAAACATTGCATCGATGTTTTCATCGATGTTTCTGCACCTCTACTTATTAGTCTCTTCGTTTCCAGGTTTTATTTTTTAAATTATTTAGTTGGAACAAATTTCAAACAAATTCTAGCACTGGGCTATATAAAAGCCTTCCATTCATTTATGTATGTAATTGTTGCATATCTTATCAGTCTGAATCAGCTGCAATATTTTGCAGATGTGAAACTCCTACATAGCTTCATTTCCATCCAAAACAAAAGAAAATATGGCTGAAGAGGCTGTTGCGGAACTGAAATGAATTGATACGCTAGTCTTTTTAAAACATAAAAACTGCGAAAGATTTTGTTGAAACTTGATACGGCCAGCTTTTCTGAGGGGCAAGGCCGGCTAGCCAGTCATCTGCATGGAGGATTTTTCCCCTGATGCCCCTGTCGTTGAGGATCTCCCTGACATGTAACCGTTGGCTTCCTCCTGGCTACCGGCACATCCGTCCATTTTTCCTCCCTAAGGGTTCATACCCCTACACCAGATCCCCCTGGTTTTCTCGCGGATTCATATATATGTCGCATATACATATATTTTTTTTTTTTTATTATACTTTGCTTTTATTTATTGAATCTGCTCATTTTTGAGACTAACAATAAGTGTATCATGTAGACTAAAACAGTGGCCCTGACAAATTATGGCTGGGTTGGAAGGTCTGTACGTTGCAGGCGGGTTCGGCTGGAGACCCGAGTCAAGACCCTTTCTAGAGGATTTGGGTGGGCAGAGAGTTTTTCATTGTAGGACGCTTTTTGGTTGTCTATTTCATCTTTTACTGCGAGAATGCCGAGGTCCCTGTGGATGTTTGGTTACGATTAACCATGGTGCCCAGTGGTGGTTCGCAGGATCTTTGATTAGGCGCGCTGTATGATGTCTATGTTGGTTTTGCTCGCGTTTCCCCAAAGCTGGGAGCCATACGTCCAGATTGGCATAAGAGTGGAGTTGTAGAGCAGAACCTTGTAGTCCAGACACAAGGGCGATCGGGAGTTTATAATGCAGTGGAGGCTGCTGGCTTTCAGTTGTAGGTATAGTTTCTTGCATTCGAACTGTCTTCGCCATGTTAGACGTCGGTCGAGGTGGATGCCGAGATACATTACTTCATTAACTTGAGGGATCTGCGTGCTATTCAGGCAGAGCGGAGGGCAAGTTTGTCTGTTAAGAGTAAACGTTATGTGTTTACACTTTTGTTCGTTTATTTTAATACGCCAGTCTGATAGCCACTTCTCGACTACCACGAGGTGGTTGGCAAGATGGGTTGTTGCATGGACTGGGCATCTGGAGCGGCTAAGGATCGCAGTGTCGTCAGCGAAGGTGGATGTTATTAGTCGGTCACTCGTGGGAATATCTGCAGTGTAAAGGACGAATAGAGTTGGCCCAAGTGCGCTGCCTTGTGGGACTCCAGCTTCGATAGTGTAGCTGTCGGAAATTGTTGTGTTGCACCTCACTGCGAAGGCTCTATTGTAGAGGTAGGATTCAAGAAGTTTGTGAGTGTACCCAGGAAAGTGAGTTTTAATTTTATGCATGAGACCTTTGAGCCAGACGCGGTCGAATGCTTGAGATACATCAAGGAATAATGCGCTGCAATATTCCCTAAGCTCGAAGGCTGTGCGAATTTCTGATGTTATTTTGTTTACTTGCTCGATAGATCCGTGTTTTTCTCTGAATCCAAATTGATGGGCTGGTATAATGTTGTGGGCTCCCATATGATGTCTATGTTGGAAATTGCTAGGGATATTTCATCATTCAAAATAAATGTCCCTAATGAGCTCTTTGATACAATATGCTCTACCAATTTCTGGCCCGAATATATTGTCGTCAAGGAGTTCGAAGCTAAGAAAAAGAAACGGCGGCCTGTAGGAATAAGTCTTCCCAGGCCCGACCAGACCACTGTGCCCTCTACGACATCCGCTCCAAAAAACTAATAACTTCCCTCTCTATCTCCTATCAGAATGCAAGAGGCTTACGTAGTAAGCTTCCTAAACTGTATTCTGATAGTCTCTCTTTTGCATCCCAGGTTATTGTGTTCACAGAAACCTGGTTAAAGCCGGAGATTCTGAGCTCCGAAGTTTTTCCAGCTGTGTTCACGATCTATCGGCTGGATCGGCCTATCAGGCGTGGAGGTGGTGTCCTCATAGCGGTTGACTCCAGTCTCGCGTCGGAATTAATATCTTTCGAGGAGTTCAACGACGTTGAATTCCTTTGTGTGAAGCTATCAGTCAATGGTAGCTCAATTTTCATTACCTGTTCTTACATTCCCCCTATGTCTGAACTTCCTATTTATTGGAACCATCTATCCGCTATCCAGATGGTCTCCAATCGACTTTCGGATAAGGATCATTTAGTAGTTCTTGGTGATTTTAATATCCCAGGGGCTATT
>VNJV01018505.1:0-64718 GCA_008042635.1 Drosophila nikananu | reverse complement strand
TTATTCTTAGTTTTTAATGGAGAACATTTCTGCATTTAAAACTCGATTTCTAATTTTTGGTCAAATTTTAAAAATTTTGACGATGTAACCCCTTTCATTTTCTTGAAAGAAATGGGTACTTTTTCTTTGGTTTTTTGATCGTAATTTGGCTTAAACTCAACGGATTTCAGTGTGGTTTGGTTTTTTCTTCTTAGTTTTTAAAGGAGAACATTTCTGCATTTAAAACTCGATTTCTAATTATTGGCTAATTTTTGACAATTTTGACGATGTAACCCCTTTCAATTTCTTGAAAAAAATTTATTTAAATATTTATATAATAAATGTGTTATTTAATTAATTGTCAACTCTCCTCCTACAAATAAAAATATTGCGCCATAATTTCGATTTGTTCTCTTTTTATTAATTTGTTTTTAAATACTTCGCCTCAACCGGAACAAATCCCCTTATTTCATCGAGTGTGCAAGTGTATCACATACAGAAAAGAATTGCCAAATCATGTATTCTTAAACTCCCAAATCGATCGGAATGACAATATAAAGCCAAATGTTTGCCGCAGGCCAAATCGAACCCGACACCGAAACCGAAGCCCGATAAAAACGGGGAGTTGACAAAAAGAGAGATGCCGACGGACGACACACATTCCGGGGCAGGGAATGGGTTGGGTTGGTGCATGGGAAGCGGATCTCTGGCCGGAGGAAGGAGGAGGAGCCACTTTTTCGTTGTTGATGATGATGGCGACGATGTGATGTCGTCGGGCAAACAGATTAAGAAACAATAACGCTCTTTGTGCGCGGAACATTAGGCGAGCGCGTTAAGAGCCGTAATGAGCCATAAACTTGGCCGGCAGAATGCATATGGAATATCAAAATGCGATGCAAAAAGGTATACAAAACTCGGCTTAGAATCCCCCCTAATCCCCTGGAAATGTTTGCCGCCTGTTGAGCGAATATAAAAGCTGGCAATTGTGCAAACATTCAGTGTAGTTCGATTCGGTTTGTCAAGTCGTAAAGCCCTAACTCTTTCAATATCATCATGCTGAAGCTGGTGAGTGTGTTTGCCTGCCAAAGGACCTGCCTTTGATAGCGTCATGACCCTCCTGACATACGAATATCCAACCTGGCTTCGCCCTCAGGTATTCCTCCTGTTCGCCGCCCTCTTGGCCGTTGCTCTGGCCACTCCGGCTCCGGCTCCCCTGCCCAATCCGGCTCCAGTGCCCCAATATGTCTACTCCGGCGGCTATCCGGCCGTGGGATATGCATCCCCATATGTCTACTACGGTTGATACAGCATTTTAATTTCGATTTTCACTGAATAAACTCCCCTTTTGATTTTGTGCATGAATATCTGACTGTGTTTCTGATCTTATTGGGGAGATTATACTAGAAAATAATGTAAGCTCTGTGGCTCGGGTATCTGTTAATTAAAAATATTTAAAAATAAAAGTAAGGAAGTTAGCGTCAAGTATGTACTACTGCGGTATATCGGGGATGAATTTGATGAAGATGAAGAAAAGCTCAAAGTTATTTTAAAGAAAGTGAGCCATGAATAGTACTCCAAATAATTGCATTGCAAAAAGTTTCTTCTGGAAAGGGTAGAATAAAACATTTTGAAGATGAAAATGTTATTATTCTGCATTCGACACATCTGGAAATATAAACTGTTGATGTGGAACTATATTCTACTCGTTAGCCATTTGTTTACCCAAAATCATAATGATAAAATAAAGCTTACTGATCGATATTATTAATTATTAATAATTAAAAAAAATCTTAATAAATGTCAACTTGTATTTGTTATAAAGTGAAGTTACCTAATGACTTTAAATGAGCGATCAGAATAATTATTTAATATAATATAAATATATATAATAAATAATATAATATGTAATATATTAAAAATACACAATAATTATTTATTTAAATAATATTAAATTAAATTTAATATAATATCTATAAAAATATATTTAATATAATAATATATTTTAATATGATAAGAACTTTATATTTGGATAAGTTTTTGAAATTTTGGATAGACAATCCGAGCATTTCGAAAGTTGATAAAGCTTGAAAGCCTTTTCTGTATATTTTATGGCAATAATTTTTCTTCACCCAAAAACTTTTAAATAACACACCTCTTATACAAATAAATCTGTTCTACTTTTATAAAAGTAAACGGAAACTTGGTTTTTTATACTACATTTCTACTATATATAACAATATATATAACAATAACAAAATTTCAACTTTCTCTACTTATATATGCGAAAAACTGTTCTACAACAGAAAGTAAAGTAAAGTAAATTATCTGCAACCTTTATTCGTACATTTATTTTACGTTAATGAAATGATTCTTAAAATAATTTAATAATAACGTAATATGATGTACTTTTAAATATTTAAACCAGGGTCCGTAATCATTATAAGTTTTATTATAAAAATCAAACGATAATTATTATTTTTCAATTTTTTTCGTTATTCTTTAAACATAATCATTAAATTTGAGTAAAAAAAATAAGTAATTTAAATAAAAATTATTTTTGATGAAAATAAATAACTTTCAAAAATAATGATTATTCATGATTTTTATTTTTTTTGTTCAAAATAAAACTCAAAACCAAATCACGCGCTCCGTGTAAGACTTTTTACCAATATTATTTCATATTCTTGTATAAGGACCGCAAAGCTACCACCCAGTACCATTTTTATACCGCTTGCTGCTTCGTTTTACTAACAAATTTGAGTGTTTAATTGTATGATAGGGCCACATTTTCTCCCCTTATTTTTCGTATATAGGAATAAAGCCAGGCATATGAAATCACTTAAATACGTATCGGAAACTCCCACGAGATTATGTTTTTATGTGGAAATGAACCTAGACATGTGTTTCATGTTCAAAGTGTGATTTTATCAAGCAGAGTTTTATAATTTATTATATTTCTCTAAGGTATTAACTCTAACCCAAACTGCGCATTCAACAAGTAAGAAAGCTACAGTCGTTCGTGAACGACTGTTATATACCATGTACCAAAATATATCGCCGCTTTTGCCTATTGCGACCTTTGCCTATTAGAGAAATGTAAACAAACTCGCTCTTTGCAAAACCACCACCATCTCATGCACTTGCGTGTGCAAGACAGAGACAGAGATAACCCCTCCTCTCTTTTTTGCGCACGGGAGTTAGTTTCTTGCGCTCATCAGTTTTGTTGTTGTTTTTTGGGATGCACCTAGCTGCCAAATAGATAGCACACTGATAAGTAAATAACTTTTGTGTTTTTCACCCGATCTTTACCAGATTTTCGGTATTGATACATGTTCTACATATGCATGCCTATGCACAAAAAGAAAGATATATGGTAGGTAATATTTGCGGCTGCAAAACGTTTTTATTGATTTGCGGGGGAGTGGGAGGGAAATTTTAATCTGAAACAAATTTACAAACAAGAAAGGAAGCTAACTTCGGCAAAGCCGAAGTTTAAATACCCTTGCAGTAAGTATTCAATATTTTGTAAATTTTAAACAGCAAATTCCTTTTTAAAAAAAGGCTTCTTAAACTTAATAATTACAACAGGACGTTGTTATGCCATTTTTCGTTATAAAAATCATTTTATAGTAAACGTATCAAAAGTTCACCCCTTCTTTGTGCTTTCTAAGCTCCTTTCCAAAACAGCTTTTCACCTCGAATATCCTTGCCCCTGCCAAGTCCTTGGCAACATTTCGAACTACAAATTGTGGGAAACATCCCTTGTAAACATGTTGCTCGAAGGATGACGACGACGACGAAAAGTGTGCCAACATTGCGAAGTTGCTGGCAGATGAAGTTTTCCCTTTTCGGGTTCGACTTCCTGGCCATGGCGGTGGCAATGGGAAAAAGGATGCGGCAGGACGAGCGATGACTTCAGTGTACTTTCTGGCTTCGCGACGGTTTGAACGTGGGCACGGCTGCCAGAATCGGAATCGGCATCGGAATCGAAGGATCCGCAACTCGGCGGAGTCACTCGAGTACTTCGTAATCGTAATCGCTTATCAGGACTTCGTCGAGCATCCGCCGAGTGTTCGCCGCAGTGCACTTTCAGTCGAATCTCGACGTTCGCCTACAATGGAACAGCGACTCGCCAGCGGCGGCTGCTGGAAGACCCGAAAGTCGACCAACTAAAGAGCGCGAGAATTGAACGTGAAGCGTGTAAAATCGCCGGCAGGATATGCTTGCCGGATATGTCCTACCCAACCCGCCGCGCGCCAGCTGAGGACTTCCTCAAGTGCCAGTGCTTAAGAAGAGGATAAAGAGAACCGCAAAACAAAACAACCACAAAAAAGATAGCAAACCAAAAAAAAAAAATAGGAAAATAGATGAAGCCAAAATGTTGGCCCTGAGCAGGATGATGATGTCATGCCGCCGCTGTTGCCATTGTCCTGGCCAAAGTGAAAGTGGTGTTGCCGGTGCCACATGAGTGGCTTAGTCATGTGCCATTATCCCTGAAGTGAACAGCCTCGTAATTAGCTGCGAAAGTCACCGAAACAAAAAATAGAAACGCCGAGCCCAACGTGCAATAAACTCGCCAATTGTGCGCCTGCAAAAAAGCAAAAAACGAAACCCCTAGAGATTTAGTGAAATTAACCATTAAGGATTATAGCCAAGTAAAGGATTATATAGCCCGCTGAGCCATGGATACTTTGATGGCGCTCTGCTCCTTGCTGTTGCTGCTCCTCACCCAAAACGGTAGGATAATCTCAGATTCAAGTCTTTTAAAGAATTGAAACAAATGGAAGAAGGATTTAACAGGGGAACCGCTTTGGAAACGAACTCTTGCTGTTGGCCAACATTATACTATATATAATGCAACTTTCCCGCATTGTTTTTCCCCATCTCTTTGTTTTCATAATAATGAAATTCAAAGCTGAATGCCAAATGAGTTCATTTATTTTCTTCATAACTTTTGGCTCTCTTTTCTTTGTATATTTATTGAGAGGGAGCCATAAAGTGTTTTGGGTGGATTTCCCTTAGAATTTTATAATTTTTTCAATCATTTATTAATTATGTGGCTGAAAAGTTTGAAATGTTAAAATGATGTAATCTTGGGAGGTGTCTTAGTGGAATATGTATTAATTGAGATATTCTTTGCCTTAAAGATCTTTGAAAGATTTTTGTTTTTATTTTAAAAGACTGCTTAAAATTTTTTTTTATAAAATTTAAATACACCTTTAAATATTAAGATACTTTTATTTGTGGAAAAAAGATAGTATTGTATAGTTTACTTACAATAATTTTCTTAATTTATTTATATGTATACAAATATCAATTAAGCATAGAAAAAAAAGTAATTAATTAATAAAATAATTCTTTAAATTTATTAAATATTTATTAACTATTAATAAGCAAATTCATACTACTTAATGAACTTCTATAACCGTTCCTTTAGGTTTTAAATTTTAAACTGCAAAACATAGCTTTTTAAGATTGTTTAACATTTTTAAACTTTAAAAAATGTCCAAAAATATAAAAATAAAATTTTTTTACATTTTCAAACTTAAACAATTTTATACTTTCTCTTTATACTTATATAAAAAAAATCAACTATTTTTTTTTACTGATCTTATTTCCTATTCTTTAGTTTTATGTGTTCAGCCGAGTAAGACAAATATTTGCTTTTTTTCTGGTTGCCACAAATCTGCTTTCAAATGTAGTGGAATCAAAGGGAAGAATTTCTTTGGGCAAACTTTTTTTTCGCTTTTAGCTAAAACTTATCTTGCCTCTGACCAAACAAACGCACCCGCAAAGAGAAGAATTTTTTTATTTTCCCTCCTTTTTTTTGCGGCTACGCAATGTGGCATGGAAATATTACACATACGCCCATTGCGCTCTCAGCCCCAAAGTATGCAGTGGAAAGCGCGGAGAGGCCCAAGTGATACTCTTCTTGGGAAGCCATGTGTGAGGGCTTTGTGAGTGTCGAAGGAGGAACCTTCACCCAAATTAGCCCATGGCCATGTGGCCCTCGAAGATGAAACGTTTCATGGGAATCATGAGAAGGAATTCATTACGGCAAAGGAATAGCGTTCCAAGGGGGGAGGGGCCAAAAAGGGCAAGTGCCCCAAACTCAAGCCACTTGACAGGCTTTGGAGTGCCCAAGAGGACAGCGGAAGTCACTAAATGGGCCGAAAAATATGTATAGATAACTACACAAAAATGTTGAGAACCATCGGAAAAGAAATCATGTTAAATTTATAGTTCAATTTAAAGCTAGAATTTATTTTAGATACAGAATTTTAAATATTTCCGATTTATTTCAATGATTGGATTTATTTAAATTAAAAAGTATTATTATATTATTATAAACCGTCTTAAATTAATTTTTATAGATGCCATTTTTATATTTTTCTATAATTTAAAGTATTTCTTAATAATGCACAGAAATTGAAGTGTATTCTAAAAGATAATAAAATCTTGAAAATGTGTTATTTCTTAGATAAAATTGTAAATAGTTTTCATACAATTTCATCATAGAAAATATTCCATAAAAATAATATTCAAAATTTTATAGAAAAAATAAAACATAAACAAAGTCCCAGCTAGAGAAATATAAATAACAAATTCACCTTCCACCAACTTTATACTGCCTACTACAAATGAAACCTTTTGCAAGAAAATAGAAAACTGTAAGAAAAGCAACAAGGAGTGGAAGAAAAATATAAATTTATGCATAACAAATTCAGTTTACAATGATAGAATTACATTACCTCTACGATTTCAGGTACCCCTTTTGCTTTTTCCCCTTCCTACCAACTGAAACTTGATTGATATGCAGGGCACAAAGGACCTAAAACCTTAACGATTCAATTGCAGAAAATGTACCTCCATTTATATATTATGTGTGGGTGGGTATGCATATTGCTTACGAATCCAAAAAGGCGAATTTGAATTTTTATTCAATTTATTTGTACACACACACACACTCTCTGGCCATCAAATAAAATATTATTAAATTCAATTTGATGGATTTGTTGCTGGCTAGGCAAAGAATTTCCCAGGAAACTTTATTGATTGAGATGGAAAAAGCGCAAATTGATAATAGATAGAATTTTGGCAAATCAATTGGCCAAGTTTGTTACAGTAGCAAATACATCCTCCATAATTTATTACATTTAAATAATATAGAGTGTGGAATATGAAATTTTCTAGCTTCAAGCATAAGCCTCTTAGGCGGACTATTAAATAAAATAACCTTTGAATTTATTCACAAATCAAATATATTTTCTTATTCAATTTGTTGACGAATTCAGGTTTGGATTTGTTTAAGAATCACTAATTTTTCATGCCTGGCATTCTGTTTTGTTTTAATATTTTAATCAACAAATGAAACTCAATACTCGGTTTCCTATTTTTAATTTAATCTCTGTGCAAGATAGGCTTTGTTTTTTTTTTTTTTTTGGAAAAAGTGTTAAACAAATATTGGCTTTCTGCGATTTCGAATTTCAAATAAATTTAATTCCCGCCTCTGCATGGTGCCTATAGATACGATTAGCAATACCAACGAATTTGATCTTTTTTCACAAAGTTTTCTATATATTTCCTTTACATTTTTTCTGCACCAAAGCACCGAGTTATTTGTGTGAAATTTTAGCCAGAATAGCTGGGGAAGTGGGGGGAAATGTCAAAAAGGGTTTTTGGTAACAGGGCGAGGCGTAAAACATAAACAGAAAAAAACAATACGTTTACGTGCTGGGGAATTCAGGAATTGGTCGCTTTGGGAGGGCCCATAAAAAAAATGTGATGAAATCATAGCGAAATTCTAAATAAAAAAGCAATAAACAACATTAGTTTTAAATTAATTAGATTCCTGAAAATTCAGTTGGGTTTTTGAAGAATTATAGTAAAGTTATATATATATATATATTATTTCTTTAAAGTTGTAAAATCTCTGTATATTTTTCTTGCAGTAAATATTTATTAAAAAGCATATTTCCTTCTATTTTTAAGGAACAACCAATTTATGCATTAAGTTATTTCCCTTGTAGTGCTCTCAACATTTTCATTTCCATAATATCCTTCAAACAAGTAATGAAAGTGCAAGAAAAGAATTTCCATTAAAATAGATGCAACACAAGCGGAAAAGGGGGCCAAGAAGGAGGCGGAATGGGTTGGACTCAAAAGGAGATGGGTTAATCAGCTGCCTTGCATATTTCATAAGAAATATAAATGCCTGTGTACAGAGGAAGGATTCATTCATTCACTGGCCGCTCACTGCCCCCAAAAGCTAATTAAATTTGAGGCAAAATGGAAATAAAAGCCGGGATAAGTCCAGAAGAAAAAAAAACATAATGTTGGCCTGTCCATATAAATTATGATTATTTTTTATGACCTCAGCTTGCCCATTTTGTGTATCATCCCGGCCCCCTTGAGAGAGTGATAAATTTAATGCAAAAAAGCTATGCAATTTTGTGCTCTATTTTCATTATCCTTTTTTTTATTGCAGCTGCAATCCTTGGACAGCTGGAGGGCAGCAGCAGGGGGAGTGGCAGCCCGCCGCCCGCCAGGATAACCGCCGTCACACCTCCGCTCCGCCTGCAGCCGTCGACGCCATCAATAACGCATTTTGTAAATGAATCCTTCATCATCTTCTGCCAGACAGTACAAAAGGATATCGACACCAAGTGGCGTGATCCCCGCGGACAGACCCGGGAGAACACCAAGGGGCGCGTCCACATCGAGAAGAAAACGGGTAAGTGGTGGCAGTAATGACCCAGCGGAGTGGCCAGTGGCACAGGCACCCACATTATCCACTGCCCTGCACCACTCCACGGATGGTGACTGCTCTCTATGCAGATATATGGCACCTCGCACTTTACACCCAACATAAATTGTGGCCGGAACTACTTTAAGGTGAATTATGGTTGCTGGCTTATGAAATCATTGCCAGAATAGGGAGCTTATAATCTTAAATAAATCTTATTAAATAAATTAAAGAAGGACGTTTAGCAAAGAGTAAGAAAATTATTAAACAAATAATACAACTAGTGAACTAGTAAAAGAATTATAAATTAATCAAGTATTAGTACTTTTAAACTACATAAAAATATGCAAATTGGTTTCTTTACGATAACAAATGCATAAGCACTATTGTGGACACCTTTTTAAGTATTTGTAAACCCCTAGAAATTTCTATAGCAAAATTAATTCAAAATAAAATATAACAGTGCTCAATAAATATTTAAAAATTATTCCAAATACCTCTAATAATTCCCAAACTTTTTATTTCTTTTATAAGGCCTGCTTGCCCTCGTTTTCGAGCACATCTCACTGGACGACATGGGCAACTGGACCTGCGAGGTGAACAGCATTGCTAATGGAAATCGGAATGTGAATGTTGAACGTGAATTCTTTACCTCCTTCGAGTTGCTCGTAAATCGTAAGTTGGCAAACTTGGCTTGGGGAACTAAGAAAATAAAAAATTGTACAAGAAATGAGGTCGTAAAAATCCTGCTGCTGCAGGATCTGTTTACTTGCTTACTCAGTTGTGATTTTGGGACTTTGGGCTTTGGCAAAGAACTGTCCAAGACAGGCAAAGACAACAAAAGAAAAGACAGAAAAGAGCAAGGTAAATAAAATACTTTAAAAATCTTAGATGGGAGTTCTCATTATGTAATCATCATTGTTAAAAGATTATAAGTTTGAATTTAGATCGAATTTAAATTAAAGACAAGGTAAAAGGTACTTAAATAAATTGTAAAAATAATGTACATATTTAGCTTTGCAATTATCATCGCTTGAAAGCATTTTCTTTTGCAATTTAACCACAATTCCGAGCAACCGCAACCAGTTTTCCCTTTTTCTCTGTGAAAAGTTTGAAAGCAATTTCCGCCTCAACGGAACCGACAAATCATTTAATCTATTTACAAATCACAATGAGTACTCTGCCAGCCACATTTAAAGTAACTTGATGAACTACACACACACAAAACACAAATTGTCAACTTACCCATCAAAGAGAGACCAAGTAAACAGAGCCAGCAAAGGACACGAGTGGCTGAGGGTACTTGGGAATGGGCATATCATTGACTGGGATATTTACCCAAGGAATTTAGACAACGCACCCTCCAACCCTCCATTTTACTGCAACCGATTTTCCCCCATTCTGATTTTCACCCACAGAGAAAATCTCATTTGGCAAGACGGAACAAGTGCAGTCGGTGCGCGAGGGACGCGATGCATTGGTCAATTGCTTTGTGGAGGGAATGCCCAAGCCGGAAGTCTCCTGGCTCCTCAATGGCGAATACATAAACAGTAAGTTGAGACACTCGAAGAAAACATATAGTTCCTTTTTTCCTTATTAAGTAACTAAAATTTTAAATAAATTATTGATTTCATAAAAAACTTTCCCTAAGTCCTCTGTAATTAAAAATTTTTGGTGCTGAAACTCGCTCAATAATTTGAATTTCTATGGAAAATATATAATAAAATTTAAATTTAAAAATCTTGGTTCACATATTTGCCTAATAATAATTTTTTAAATAAATTTATATTCTATTTTATTGATAAGTATTATTTTTGTTGTATATAAATCTTTGAAACTAACCCATAGTTGTGTGTAAATAATTTCTAAGACCTCAAAAAAAATTTTAAAAACTCTTCAGACCTAAACTTGTTTCTGAGTATAAAATCGCACCGCAATTAAATCAAACATTTAAATTTCTTGGTGCAGAAATTTGCCACTGGCCAAGGCAAACTTGTTAACTATGCCAACTACATTATTTCCCCTGCGATCCTGCACATACTCGCCGCACCCTCAAATCTCGTCCTGAACGCATCCTTTTGTTTTGCAGCCGTGAACTCGTCGAAGCACAGTCGCCTGTCGAACGGACTGTACATCAAGAATGTGAGCCAGGCGGATGCCGGGGAGTACACATGTCGGGCGTTGCGTATAACACCGACTTTTTCGGATGCCGAACAAATAACGATATTGCTAAGGATACAACGTAAGTGCCATGCATCCCAATCTCATGTCCTGGTCAGCCCCTGCAGGACACAGCAGCAAGGACATGCAATCCCGCTACGTGCCACACTTGATAATATTTAATCTAGAATTTATTTCGCACCCCCACTTGTTGGCAATTGCATTCTCCTTACTGCCTGCCTGTCGCTTACTTCCCTGCCCCACATTGTGTTTTTCCTTGAAAATTGAGCTGAGAGTTTTGCAACAAAATCTTTTGCTGATGGCAGCTTAAAGTTATTTAGCCTCCCCCTTTGGAATTTCCCCCCCACTAAGAAGGGAATGGACTGAACATGCTTCGTTGGCTATAATGAGATTTCCCAGCAGCTTCGGGCTCCAGCTACCTACCAATTGAAGTTATCCCCTTGGCACTGAGTGGGGAATTCCTACCGGATGTCAGGGTCAAGTGGCTGGGAAATGCAAATAATTGATGCAAATTTCCTAATGAACGTATTACAGGACTTGCAACCCTGCTGGGGGTTAGATTTCGGCAATGTTTTATGCTGGGAATTAACATTGGTTCTTATTTAAGGTTCGATTTGGGGATTGAAAGATTGAGATTAAATAGTTAGAATTTATATTTGTTTCTGTGATATAAACAACTCCATCTTGCAAATGCCTAAAGGGTTCACCTTTCACATTCCTACAATTTCTGTTATTTGTCAAAACAATAAAAAATTGTCCTTTGGGGCTCGTTTATAATGCTGACACTGCCCGGGGTGCCAGGATTGCTGTTGAGCCATCGATATCGGACAACATATGGCATCATAAACAAGCCGACACCCAGGCAAGTAAATAGTCGCTGGGCAAACTACAGCGCAGTTTCAGTTGATTCATCCTCCAACCCGAGAATTGAGATGCCGTCAAAATTGTACTAATGACTGCCGGACGAAGGTTTGCACAGACCAGCAGTAATGCACTGAAAGAAATAGGGGAGATTTTAGTAAAAAGAGTTTCTGAAAAAGCTTGGAAGCTTGGAAAAATAATCATTATCACAGAAAACTTTAAGTATACTAAAGGCTTCTTTAAAAACAAGTGATTGTGGCTCTTTAATTTGTTTTAATTTCAAATTCCATTGCTAAATTCTGTATTAATTTGTTTAGCAAATAATTATCCAAATCTACTGATACCAGAATAGGCTTCAATCTGTATTTATATTCAATTTTCTTCGCCTGTAGCTAAGGCTAACCAAGCGAACGAATCCTTCGGGCAACTCTGCTGTCGCTGCAAGGCAAACAGCCGGCGAATGGAAACCGAAACTAATTTGCTGCCCAACAGCCAAGGCAATGGCGGACACCCAGAGAGTTACCCACCGAATCCCCAGCAGAAATGCCGAGGGGGAGAGGTTGGAGCTTCGAGCAGAAACTGAAACTGAAACAGGGACCAGCAGATGGAATGCTGCACAAATGCTGCAATATATAGGTTTGCATTTCCCCAGCAATAAACTTCAATGAGCCGCAGTGGCGATGATGGGTGGTGGCAAGGGCACAAGGACACAAGGACACTGTGACATGGAGGGCAGACGATGAAATGCTAAAATGCTGCTATTAGCCAACGCCTCGGCGGGAATGGGATGGTGTCCCTCAAGGGGTTCTGGGTGGTTACAGTGAGGGAGCAAGTGGGGTTACGGATAGGGTAATTAAAACTTAATTACTTCTGCTATCAGGGTATGTGTTTGGTAGTTAATATTAATAAGGGTTTGAATTATGTGGGAATATAGTTAAACTAAAGAATATTACTTCCGATTTTTTTGGTTTTATTTGGAACTAAAAAGTGTTTCAGAAGACTGAATTAATATCTCAATAGTTATCTTGACAAATATTTCAGATATTTATTCTCTGTCTTCTTTAAAAATAATAAATTTCTTTATCTCCTTAAAAGTATCAGTTATTTAACATATTTTTCTCAAAGACCAAAGAAGTTCTTCCCCCCCAAAATACTTAGTAAAAGCTAAGAATACTCAATTTGCAGCAGAGTCTGATTCAATTTCCCCGATACTATGTACATTTCCTGCTCGCTTTCCATTCCTTGGCTCTTGGGTTATAAACAAGTTTTTTGTGAAGACGAAAAATGTGAAGGAAAAGCTCCTTGCAACGAGTGAAAACCAAAATGGAAGAGTAAAAGAATGACAGAACTCTATTGTTCTAGTGATTTCATTATTGCGGTTTTTGTTGCTCTTCAATTTGTGTGCCAGGCAGCAAAGATGTCAGTTTGGTTTTGAATATGTCCTATTTTAGTATATATTTGAAATATAAAATAGGGTTTATAAATTATAATTTTTTTTGGTATAGGAAATCTTAAAAGAAAATTTAATTTAGAGGTTCATTGTCTGGTGTGTGTGGGGGACTTTCAGCAGAGACAAGGACAAAGTGAAACGGATCTCTATCTAGCCCCCATGGCTTCCATTTTGTCACCTTTCAGAGAGTGTGAGCTGTGTGATGTATGAACAAACAGAAGTAGGCCGAAGTTTCTGGCACTCAATATACGGGCTTGAAGTTAGCACTTGAAGAAAATCCCTGTAAGAAAAAAGTCTGCTTAGGGTTAAAAATTGTATAAAATAGTACAAAGTGGTCTCAATAAAATATTAATATTAGAAATAAGAGAAGATTGATTTACGCTCTGAAATAAATACTTAAAATAGTAGACATAACCCAAGAACATTCTTTAAATTATCCAAAAAAAGATTTGGAAAATTCTGCCTCAAAACTAAGCCCTTTTCTTCCAGTACCTCACTCACACCCTCTGCTATAACCTACACTTTTCACCTGCAGATAAACCCCACTGGTTCTACAACGAGACAATGCCCGTGCAGTTTGCCTATGTGGGTGGGTTTGTCAACCTGAGTTGCGATGCCATGGGAGAGCCACCGCCGTCGTTCACCTGGCTGCACAATGGCAAGGGCATCGTGGGCTTCAATCACCGCATCTTCGTGGCCGACTACGGGGCCACGCTGCAGCTGGGCCTGAAGAATGACAGCCAGTTCGGGGACTACAAGTGCAAGGTGGCCAATCCGCTGGGCATCCTTGAGCGAGTGATTCGATTGCGACCGGGTCCCAAGCCCAATGGCCCTACGCGCTTCCAGCTCAAGAAGCTCTTCAGGACTGGCTTCGAACTGGATTTAAGGACGCCGCGGATGGACAATGTCTCGGAGCAGATGCAGATCTATGGCTATCGGGTGGCCTACATGAGCGAGAACGAGTTCAAGTTCAGTGCCGGCAACTGGAGTCATGCCAAGCAGCGGGACTTCTCCTTCCACCAAGGTTCAGTAAATTTTTTTGGCAAATGTATTTTATTTTAGAATATATATAAAAAGTTGTATATCCTTTAAACAAAACCCACATGTAAACTCTTTTCTTTTCTCCTTGAATTTATTTACAGGCCAGCACTTCATCATCCCGCATCTGGAGGAAAATACCACGTATCTGATGAGGGCGGCCAGTCGAAATCTGGCAGGATTGAGTGACTGGAGTGTTGTAAAAACCTACACCACGGCCACAGGTTGCAGCTGGAATCCGTCACTTCTATATCCCTTACTCGCCCTCATCCTTGCCTCGTTCTGGTCCTAAAGCCTGTCTCCCATTTATAATTATAACATAAACCCCTGTCCCACATCCCTAGCTCGTTATTGTTGCCGCTAAGTTTTTTCTATATTTTTCGTATATCTTCTGTGATAGAACTTTGTGTGTGCAATTCACTTGAATAACTTAAACCCCAAAATGGAATATAAAAAGTAATGGAAAAGGATTAATAAGCGAATGCTTTTTGCTATATATAGAGAAAATATATTAGTTACAGCCTATTGCCAATTTTTGCTGCCAACTTTCATTCATCAATCGCATTTTTTGTACGTTTTTTAAGAAAAACCAAAAAACCCATGGAAGTTAAATTAATGAAAACGATTTTGAGAGGGTGGAATCCTTACGATACATACAATACATATGCATTGTCAAACTCTACCTTATAGTTAAATATGAAATGCCCAACTCTACATAAATGTTGTTCAAGCTAAAAACGAAAATAAAACTAAAACGATATACAAGTAAACCCCAAGACACACAAAACAAAAAGAGAGATAAAAAACAAAGAAAACTTTGATGAATTTTACAAACCACAAAACAAGAAAGTCCAAATTATTGATTATAAATTAAACGAGAGGAAAGCAAAGCGAATCAATAACAGAAAATGGATTGAATTAGCTTAATTGAAGTGGAAAAACCAAAAACGAGGAGAGAATAGAAAAAATAATAGAGAAATGTGAAGCGAATTCCCAAATAAAATGAAATGTTTAGCTGGTAAGCAGGGCGTATGAGTAATATGAGAATAAATTCAACTGAATGTGTATGAAAATGTCTTTGATGTCGTGTCCATGTATCTGGCTTTCAAAAACAAACGTTTTTGGTTATTTATTAAATTATTTTTGGGTAAAAGGAGCAAGGGGTAGGTAAGTTATAAATAAATGTTTCCGATATTTGTTGAGTCCATTAAAAATGCTGCAAATACATAATTTTCTATTCCAGATGAATGCTTTGCTTTGGCGTATGCTTAGTCTATCTAAAATACATTTAATTAACTTAAGCCATTTTGGCAAATAATTTCCGGCTTTATATCTACGCCAAAGGTGTCTCCTGATGACTATCTGGTGACCTTTGTCAGTCAACTTGGCCATCAAAATGTTTATCATATTCATTAGTGCAAATCTCGCATTGCTTTCGGGCCATAAACATCAGGCCCGAGGCCACAGCACAAAAGCAAATCCTGCGGCAAAATGGGTGGGCTCATTGCGTATGCCAGGCACGCGCCCAATTACAAGGATACTTGGCAAGGACACCACCCTGCTGGCAGTTACCCCCTTGCCCCCCTCCCCCCCTTTCAGGGGCAATAAAAAAAAGACATAATAAACTAACTCATAAAAGTCAATAAACTGTCAAATGGCAAAACATTTACATCACTTAAGCATAAATCTCTCTCCCTCTCCGCCAGCTTCCGGCTCTGCATCCTTGCAGGAACACACACACACACACACAAATATATATATAAATATATATATATATATATATATATATAGAACCGATAAACAGGAGCCAGGCATATCCAAGGGCCATTTACATAAGCCCACAAATTCACCCAGCTATAAATGATCATTAACGCAATCGGCCGCCATAACTTATTGTATTTTATTTAACTTTTATTTCAGCGTGTGCATATTTTTTTGTTCTGAAACCAAAAACAAAAAGAAACACGAAAATTGTTACGGGTCAGCAGCAATCCACCCGCAGACGTGACAACGTGAAACAAAAATAAGCAAATTATGGCGCACAAATAAATACAATTCATTCGCTCGTGTTTGCCCGTGTGTATGCACACACACTCAGAGCAAGGGGGAGTGTGTGAATGTGCCACGCCCCCTCAAACAGTGGTCGATTATTAACACACGATTTATTGGCAATTTTTCAGTCACACCCAAGGAATGAAGGAAGACTCTCTGCCCTGGTGGCCTTTATGGCGGGTGTTTTGATTTAAAGTATAGGAGGTTAAAAAAAAATTAAATTAAAGGATATAGATGATGAATTTATTAGAAAAAAGTTTATTTAATTGAATTTAAATAAGCCATAATTTTTTTCTAGGGGCTAAGACTTTGATTTATTAGATAGAAATTAAAATTAAAGAACCCCTACCCATTTTATAAGTGCTAAAAAGCTGTTTATTAAACATTTATTATATAAAATATTTGTATACCCCTAAAAAATACACAAATTATATAGCAAACATCAGAAATTTATACCTAAACACTTTTTTAAACATATTTATTTAACTTTCTAAAGTTAAATTAAGTAAAATAAATTTTGTATAGTACCTTTAGCCACTCCTATAATCCCAAAATATTTAAACCACATTTCAAAAAAGGAAATATGCATTTTTAAAGCGCCTTTCAACATCAAATAATTGAATTCCCACCTGAAACTTGAAGAGATTGTGAAAAATAATACTCCACCCGGCTTTCATTAATAACCAAAAGTGTTAAACAATCAACGGAAGTAGCATTTAACTCGGCATTGCTTGTCTCACGGCAACATATGGAAATTAATCGGCCTGCCGCAACAATCACTTAATGGTTGATATTGAAACTTGCCTCTGCCAATGGCCACGCCCCCTTTCAACCGACTGATCAAAGTTGGCGGCCCTGAATGGCGGAAGATGTCAGCTGCAGTTGCAATCTTTCATTATTTATAATTATTTTTACTCTCTTCATCGTACACGTCTTTTGCTGGGCAATTAATGGGATTTTTAAAAAATATACTTGTGCATACATACATATTTATGTAAGAGGGAAGGTATGTATAGGTGGATAGAGAGATGAGGAGGGGGAGCAGGTGGAAAATCGGTAAACATTATTACCTGGCCATCAGCAGCAGAAAGTTTTTCAATCCCGCTCGTCCTCGCTTGCTTTCACTCTCTTCTCTTACCTCTCTCTCTTTGTCGCTCTGTTGTGCCCGTAATCGTTTCGGTTTATTTTAATTAAAATTTACAATTAATACTTAATGAGTCGGGCGAGTGACATCAACAACGGCAACGGCAACTGCCCCCAAACTGCAGCAGCAACATCAAATTGAATTTCCCATATAAGATTGCCCGTTTGAGTGGCATGTGGCATGTGGCACATCAGCCAAAGTGCATGATAATTTTCTGAAAAGTAATTTCTGCTCAGATTGAATATATGTATGGATATATACTTGTGTACACAAACGGAGACAGTTTATTCCCTTTTCTCGGGATTGCTTATAAATAATTTAAATCTGTCAGCATATTTAATCGACGAAATGGCAAATTGATGTTGGTCTTAATTCTGGACTTTGAAATTTAATCAAAGGTATAAAGGATACTGAGTTCTGTCACCGAATTGTTTTTCCATTGCTTTCCTAACTCAATATTTATAAGAAATAAAATAATCCAAATAGCGTTCAAAGTGGACAAAATATAAATTTAATTGGCAAGAGAAAAGGGAGAGAACTTAATTTTAGATTTATTTTTGCCAGAAAATGTAGTTATTAAGCTACCTGAAATATAGAAAAGAACAAGTAAAATGTGTTAGTTTGCAATTAAATTTATAAAACATATTTCAAAAAGAAATATAGTAAATTCCCTTTATTCACATACCACAGAAATTACGTTTAATTATCATTTAAGCCCAAGAGTGCACTCTCCCATTTATCCATTTATAAATTTATCATTTCCTGTAATCGAATCACAGCCAACTCCTGGTATTATTTGTCCGAGAAACTTTCCGGCTTGATTTAATCCTTCGAGAGCTTAGTAAGCCCACCCACTCTCACATGAGCATAACTTTTCTAATTACCATTTATGGCTGGCTGGTACGTCCAAGTTTTGGCTTAATTAAAGGCCCATTGGCAAAGTTATGAACAAATCATTAAACTGACAGTTTTGTCTGCTTTCGCCGATAGGTGTAATAAATGCCTCATATCTAATTTATGCACAGAAGAGGCCCAAAACTGGGACTGAGATAAATTTGAAATTGATTGGCAAGAGCCTTGTGTGTGTGTGAGTGTCTTTGGATTTCTGCTTTGAAGTTGAATCCTAACTGAGGTAACTTAATCATGTCCTTTTGATCGAAAAGTTCTGAAAATTGGTAAAGCATTCCCTTTAAAACTTCGTCTGGCTGAAAGTCCTTTGAAAACGAGAGAGAGATTTTTGGGGGCAATTAGATGGGGATTTTTGTTTCCCTTTTTTTCCCCCGAATTGATGACGGAAATATCACCTTTTAAATGGGTCAGAAATGCCAGAACCTCGCTCGGTCTGCCTGTCTATCTTTCCCTTTTTTGTGGAACCATTGACATATGCAGGCAACTATGAAAAACCTCCATTTCCACTGCCATTTTTCTGCACTTCAGTGTCATTGTCTCTGCCGGCTCTGTATTTTGACATAGAAAACTTTTGCACCTTGTAACGACTTTTTAAGTGCCACCGCTCGCTGAAAAAAAAGGCACAGAAATGCTGGTGGAAAGTGGAGCAAAATGAATATGTAAATCCCGGACCCTTTGGTAACACGAAAACGAAATGAAACAAAAATAGGGTAGAACGCGTTGAAAATGAAAATAAATGTGAATATTTATGTGATTTATATGTGGGATGGAGGACGCTTCAGCGGCGAGAGTCTGAATTCTCTGTGGGCCAACATTTGCATATGTATTCCTGACTCTCGGGATGTGTGTGTGTGTCTAGACAAATGAGTGTTATCCACCCGCGTGCCGCTTTAAAAAAAATATATATTTTAAAAACAATTTCGATTTGCCTAAAATACCGATTCCCTTTTTGGGCGCCTAAATTACTGCCAAAAAGTGCAATTATTTCGCTGCAAATGAGAGAATCAATAGCATTCCGGTCTAAGCCCCCCACCTCCGCCGGGTGAACAACACAAATAAACATTGAATACCGACCATAGCATTATGCGCTTATTTACTGAAACCATTTCGCTATTTATTCCTACCTTTTATTTGGAAATTCTGGCATCACGCATACGCCGCATGGACCGAAGCATATTAATTGAACAACTCTTTGGTCGGAAATGCCAAATGCCAGGAAAAAACAAAACTCACATCCCCCGATGAGACTTTGCTTTCTGCTCATGATTTAGAGGGGGTGGGTGTGTGTTGTTGTATCACTGGCTCATTATGCAAATGGCTGCTCTTTAAGTGCACCAAATATTGCGCATACGCCGCGTGTGTCCAATAGCAATTAGCATTTGCATTTCATTCGACCCATTTGTGTGCGAATGTGCTTAATTCAATATTTTATTTTGATACAAAAGTTCAAAATGAAGTTTGCACTTCCGCTACAAAATATTTGTGAAAATTGGAAATGTGAATGAGGGGAAGGATTTCCACAGCGGTTCGCAAACTGTTAAAATATTTTCACAGATAAAAGCTGTGAAAAACGACTGGCTTTTCTTTATTATAATATATATATCTTGCATCTGCTGCGAAATAAAATAATCTGTAGTCAGGAAATTGATTTTGGTAAATGTATTTTAAGTTCAATTTAAAATGGGAATATATTTCATTCAAATTTCAAGCTTCTTCTTCAATATTTTACACAAATAAAATAGTTACCTACTCATATGGAATACAATTTTGTTTTTTTTGTTTTGTTTACTTGTCGTATAATTAATTTTAAATTAATTCGATTTTAATCGCCGGCATTACCACAAAACGTAGCCACTGAAGTGAAGGACATTCCCGGATAATTTGCACATGTGCGCAAACAAATGAAGCCGCATTAAAAATGTAGAGGTAATCACGATGCTAATGACATCGGCAGACAAAGGACCCAGGTCGCAGGACATCAGCCTTCTGTGATGGTCTCCATTTCAGAGGCGAAACGTAAACAAATTAAGCTATCTGTTTCGCCATTTGATTAATTGCAATGCAATGTAATTTCAATTCTTTTTTATTTTTGTTCTACATGTCCTGCCATTTCATAACTGTCAGCATCAGGACTGCAGATTGTTCCTGTTGCAAGTTTTTTGTTCGCCAGACAGCGAAACAGCGAGTAAAAACGCACTGCGGAATTGACAGCTTGTGGCAGACAGGCGGAGAGTTGGCATTTTTTGGCCATTTGCTAGTAGTTATGGCATTCAATGTATTTCCATGTTGTTAACAACGAATGACGCCGGCCGGCCGCATGCAAATAATTAAGATAACTGCAAGCCCCCATTGACAGCAAATGGGATTTATTTAAAATGCCAAAAAACCGCAACAGGAGCGCATAAAAAGATGCCACTGGAGCCTTAAAAAACGTGGATCAGAGGTGGGAAGCCATTAAAATATGGTCAGGAGAACCACAGCAGAATCTCTGTTTTATGTAAGCTGTAATTAAAGGTTTTTATACTTAATTTTTATGAAAATCAATAGAATTTAAGCTTCTGTACAGTCTTTTATATAATCTTCAATATAAAATATTATTGGTATCGAAATGTTGTTATAACTATAATTCTTTTCCTCAAAAATTTCCGATTGCTTCTATTGTTTTTTTCGTCAAAATTGTATAAAATTGGACAAAAATTAGAAATCCAGTTTTAAATGCAGAAATGTTCTCAATTTAAAAATAAGAAGAAAAAACCAAACCACACTGAAATCCGTTGAGTTTTAGCCAAATTACGATCAAAAAACCAAAGAAAAAGTTCGCGATTTTTAAGCAAAAAAATACCAATTTTTTCAGGAAAATTAAAGGGGTTACATCGTCAAAATTGAAAAAAAATTTCAAAAATTAGAAATCGAGTTTTTAATGCAGAAAAGTTCTCCATTAAAAACTAAGAAGAAAAAACCAAACCACACTGAAATCCGTTGAGTTTTAGCCAAATTACGATCAAAAAACCAAAGAAAAAGTTCACGATTTTTGAGCCAAAAAAGGACGGATTCTTTTAACAAAATTAAAGGGGTTACATCGTCAAAATTGTCAAAATTTGGCCAAAAATTAGAAATCGAGTTTTTAATGCAGAAAAGTTCTCCATTAAAAACTAAGAAGAAAAAACCAAACCACACTGAAATCCGTTGAGTTTAAGCCAAATTACGATCAAAAAACCAAAGAAAAAGTTCACGATTTTTGACCCAAAAAAGGACACATTTTTTTCTAAAAAATTAAAGGGGTTACATCGTCAAAGTTGTCAAAAATTGGCCAAAAATTGGCCAAAAATTAGAAACCGAGTTTTAAATGCAGAAAAGTTCTCCATTAAAAACTAAGAAGAAAAAACCAAACCACACTGAAATCCGTTGAGTTTAAGCCAAATTACGATCAAAAAACCAAAGAAGAAGTTCGCGATTTTTGAGCCGAAAAAGTACCCTTTTTTTTTTAATAAGAACTCACTCTAGCTTTAAAGTGGGGTTTCCCTTTGCCAAATAAAAATGAAGGCTGCTTGAGCTGTGCTGCGATTTCTCCTAGCTTTTCCCTACTCATCCATTCTTCCTTTTCTCTTTTTTCATCATCCTAATTGGCCCAGCTTAACCCTGGACATGTCTTAAGCTCCTATCTCTGGCTTGGACCATCAGAGGACCCCCTAAAAAATGTCAGAAGAGAAAAGGGAATTGCAAAAGTGGCTCAAAAAAAGGAAGATTTAATGGGCAATCGCCCCCACCGAAACAAAAACCCAAAACCCCATATTATTATCTTCATAATGCTGCCACGACATGTGCCACAAACAAATTTCGAACTTTAGCAATTAATCAGAGATTTTTAAAGTTTCCCAACCACTAAAAGCCCGAAAAAGCCAAAAGTCTGACAACTTTTTTAACCAAACAAAATAAAAAACTGAAAAATTAACAGCAAATATGTGAGTAAAAATAATAATTAAAAAGTAAAGTTGCCGCTGACTGTCAGCGGCAGAACACAACTTTAAGTGGAACCTCCCTCCCTCTAAGGGGGAGTGTCGCGTAATTAACAGAATTTAATGCCAAGTCAAACAAGCAAGTTCGCTCTTAGTGCAGTGGCCAAAAAAAGTGACATGGCCAGAACCAGAGTTCGCAATTTATTTACAATGGCCAAACCGCACGGAAACGAAAATTGTTCGTATTGCATTAACATTCGATTCGGGGGCGGCAGCTGCAGCGTCACCAGCGGTGGAGGCGTGGCAGCGGGCATACGAACGGAAGTTGCATTTTACTTTTAAATGCAGCGAGAGCAGAAATGTTTTCCATTTTCATTCCCATTTTCCATACACAGAGACACACACACACACACTGAAACACAGACAAAAGAGAGATCTCCTCCGCACATGCTGCTATTTATGCAAGAAATTCTGTGCAGACACAGAGGCTTACGAAAAGGGGGGCTGCGAGTTGCAGGGCGGCGGGGTCTGAGGCATGGTGGGTTAACTCATATGATATGCAGCCCCAAAAAATGGGCTGGACTGCCACCAGCAGAGATATAAGAAATGCACACACAGAAATTAAATATGCAAAACCAAACACACACACACTTTATTTTTTACTGACCTATTTAAATAAATGTATAGATTAAGCGAATAGGGAACTGGATGAAGGAGGGTACTACAAAAAATATATATTTAAACGATATATAGAGGTTTATTTGGTTAATTTAATCCACGAGAATTCGGACTGTTTCTGCTCTTACAATACTGCTTTAACAATACTTATTTGCTGAAGAACGTTCTTCTTGATTTGAACTGCCATGTCACCGAATTCGCACTTGGGAATTTTAAGTGTTGTTACAAATAACTTGGAAAGAACCTTCAAAAGGATCCCATTTTATAAGCCTGGTGAACTCCAAACAAACACTTTAAATAACAATAAATCCGATATACTTAAAATAAATGAAATAATTTTAAAAAATACACCACTTATATTTCTTAAATTTATCTTAAAAAAATGTTTTGCATCTCCAAAATATAATTCTCTGAGTGAACCCGCAAGCGCCTACATTTCTTTTCATTCCTCATTTTTTTGTATTTTTCCCACCGACTTTGCCCACTTTTATGCAGCGTTGTGTCAAGTTTTTAAACGTCAGCTGTGTCTACAGATGGGTTAAGGGGGCTGGCTAACAGGCGCCATGGCGGTGGGTTAAGAGTATGGTCCTGGGGCTTGGCCCACATTTCTTTTTGCAGTTTCGGACTGTCGTGCTTTATGCGGATTCATATGTAAATCAAGTGAAAACATCAGAGGAAGTGGTTGAGTCCTCACGCCACTTGGCGAGTTGACTTGCGGAAGCCCTAACCGGAAGGTTAAATATAAAATTCTGAAATTGGTGCTGGGCTTAAAGGGTGTTATTGATATGGAAACTAGAGTTTTAGGTAGTTATCAGGAATATAAGAAGCTGTAAGTTTATGAAATTTTAGGATTTAAGGTATAAAAATGTTCAATTTCTTACAACTTTGTGAAGAAAATGGTTTTTAAATTATATATATTAAAGCATTAATAATTTTAATAATAGTTTGCATTTTACAAATTTTAATAATTTATAACAAACATTTTATTCGGTGTTTAGAACCTCTACAATCCTTTGAAAAATATACTTGCAGCATATCGCGATTTTCTATTCTCTGAAATCCCTTTCAAAACTCAAGAGAAACGTATTGAGCCACAGACCAAAATATGACTTATCGCCATCACCATCAATCCTTAAGTTATACACACACCTAAGGCCCCCTGAGACGGATCAAACTTTCTTAAGCAGCGCAAAAAAATGTTAAATGAAAATAAAGTCTCAAATCGAAATCCAACTGCGACACCGAATCAGAGTTGGAATTGCATTTCGAGCAAAGTGAATGTAATAAAGCGATTTCTTTTGCTTAAATATCCTCGGTGCTGGCGCACTGCGGATAATTCTATCTGATGCACACACACCGCCCACTGTCTCCGCCCAACTCCCCCTGCATTATTTGCATATAACCATATGGCATGGCTTGGCAATATCTGTGTGTGTGTGTGTTTGGAAGTATTTTGGTGGAAAAGGAATGGAAATTGAGAAAACGAAATGGAAAGCTCGACTGCAGTTGATTTGTGTTTTTACTTGGTCTCAGCTGCTGCCGCCCCCTCGTCCACCCACATACATATTCTGCGCTGTTTTTCTGTTGTTTTTTAGCTTCTTATCAGGCGAGTCTTTGTTCGGCAGAAGAACGGAGAGCGAGCTGCGAATGCGAACTCTAGACGGTAATCGAAACCGAAAGCAAAACATTGATGAGCATTGTTTTCAGTTCCGATAGAGCCGCTTACTCATTATCTCTGCCACTGAGTAAATTTACCCAAGAAGCTAGGCAACCAACATAGTTTCCAAGTTGCCAAGTGACACCCAGTCAGGTTTCAGGATTATAGAATGCCTCCGTGACTGGCTTGGAATTTCTCATTCATGACAACTTATCGCCATTCGAACACCTGGTTCTTATCAGATTTCTTTTATAAGGCTCACTCCCTGCACACAGGGAAACGAATAGATGTGCTTTCAGGTAAATATTTAACTTTTTTGCTATTTAAAATATATATAAAGTTGCATACTATTTTTTTTTTTTTTTAGTATGTATGTAAAACTGAGGTACAAATTAGGGATATGTTTTAGGCTACAAGAATTATCATAATAATCTTATAATTTTAGTATAATTGGATTATAAGGAGTACATTTATTTAATAGAATATCATTGATTTATTAATCAGTAAAAATATGTTTGTTTTTTGTTCAAACTAACTTTAGTTGCAATTTTAATATTTGTTATATTCTCAATTTTTTCTGTGTACTCAATTTTTTCATTGATATAACTTATCTTATGATGCCAATAGTAGATTGTATCATTTTATTATAAAGGGTCAATAACCCTTTTATTTACGTGAAATATTTATAAACAACCTTACCAATACTTAAAAATCAAATTGAATTGAAATATATTATTATAAATTATTTATTATTTCTGATATCTTACCTAAGAAAAGATCTTGCATTTCAGAATAATGTAGTCACACTTCGTATCATGCAACTCTACCTTGATATCTTATCTTTTTTTATTTGAAATATGTAGCAAACAAAGATTTCCGAAGGATTTCTAATATTATCATCATGGTATACCTTAGAAATTACTTATATTTCCCATGATATTTAAGCAAGTGTAATCTTTCTTAATTTCCCTACCCCAAAATTTTTTTATTTACTCCCTTCAGTAATTCCCATAAAAATATATAAACTTATTCGCCCTTAAAGCTCTCTGTTAATGCGTCTGTTAACTGACATCGCTTGAGTAAAACTCTGATATTCTTCTGAGTATTTTGTCTTGTCTTCCTCTCATTTTTATGAAAGCGGAAGATGCAATCAAAGCAGACAAAAGGAAATAGTAATAAAAAAAAGAGGCCTACCGAAATACAGACAACTAAAGAGGGTAGCAAAGGCAACACAAAAGTTCATTTCGTATTTCTTTTTATTTTCAAATTAGATTACAATAAGAGAGAAAATCTGAACTTGAGGCTTCCGCTCAGAGATCGCACACAGATTACTCATTCATTTTTAGCTTTGCCTTGGCTTTTCGAGAATAAATTATAGGGATTAAAGGAAATATAATAAATATAAACTTTTTTTCTTTTTAAATATTAATTGATTTAATTACAAAAGGACTTCAAGGTGTATTTCTTTAAATTTACAAAGAGATATTGAATTTTTAATTTCAAAAGAACAATAATAAGACTCTCAAACGTCCCTTAATTATACATTTATTTATTTAAATTTAGTTTAAATAGTTTACAATCGTTCATTTATAAGCTTAATCCAGCGATTTCTTACTGAATTTTAGCGGGGATCTCCACACATATAATGTCTGCAGAGTCCTGATCCTGCAACTCCCACTTTACCAGGACAGAGACCTTCGGGTAGGACTTCAAAACCGGAAGCGTGGCCGTATAGCGATAGGACTCGCCCTTCTCCAGCGGACACTTCAGTCCGCTGTCCACACAGGCATCAGGATTGGCCAGAGGGAAGGGCATCTCAATGCCCAAAACCTTGCCATGGACAACTGTCTTCACCTTTGAGGCCACCTCAGCCAAAGCGAAGTCGATCGAGAAGCTGACCGTGGTGTTCCGCTTGAGGATACACTCCGCCTTTGTGGTGTCGCATCCCTCGATGGCCACCCGCGTGAATTTGCCCGTCTTTGATCCGCAATCGCTGAACTCCAGGGCTCCGGCGAAGGCCACCAGCACCGCACAGGCAATTACCGCAAACCTCAGCATTTTTCCTCCAGTTAATTGAATTACAAGGTAAGAGTGATGTGTGTCTGTTATCTGGTTTTCGCTTAATTCTGTTTCTGCTTTTTCACCCCAGCGCTAAGAATCTACTAAATTCTCTCACAAGCAGAAGCAAAGGGAGGGCCGAAGACAAAGTCAAAGCTTGTTCGAGATTAAAAACAGCTGCGCGCGACGACTCAGAATGGAAGAGAAAGCTTTCTCCTCCGATTTTACTATCGATTTAAATGAATGAATATTTAATATGTAGAGGTGTTTTAAAGAAAGATTTAAAGAGCTAAGTCTTATAAAAATAACTATTAAAAACTAGCTTGGGAATGAAAAATTTTATTGCATTTTTTGGTAATCTTTTCATTGGGATTTAAAAATTATTTATTTTGTATGTAGCCTGATGTCACTATAATAGCAACTTTTGCTACAGTTTTCTTTCAATTCAGTATAGGTAAATAAAAGTTTAATGAATTATTTTGTTTTTTAACACTATTTTATAAGGCTTTATAAATTGAACCTAGAAATAATAACAATCGCCTCCGAATTTGGCTAAACTGTCACCACAGACTGGGAAAGCTCTCCTCGCGATAAATATCGATAGCGAACGAAAGCTGGCAGGTTGCAGCCCCACTGCTTTTTCGTTTGCCGCCGCCGCATAGTATTCTTTTGAGCCTAAAGGCCGATTGACAATTCGCAATTACTAACGTTTAACAATAGTACAACTATTTTGTGCATTTAACAATGTCGCAGATCTGTAAGCGCGGTTTGTTGATCAGCAATCGATTGGCCCCCGCCGCCCTCCGCTGCAAGTGAGTAAAAAGAAAGAGAGGGAGAGCGAAAAGCCCTGTATTGTTTTTGTTGTTTTTTGGCGAACACGTTGCAGATGCAGCGGTGTCATTTGCCAAGGTCATTGCAGTTGCCGGTCTAATTGCGTGTGTTTATGTGTGTTTGTTTTTTCTCCATTACTGCATAATTTGTTTGGCATTGCGAATCACGTTCCCCTGGATTTGGCATTATATCAGCAGCAACGTAGGGGCTTCATAATTCATCATTCTCTCGAATGCAAATCGAAAAAAAGAAACTACAGCTGTTTTTGTCTGATTAGCTAATATTCCCGTATGTTTGTGTTATTTTATTTAGTACCTATACCGACTAAATCGTTTAAATGAACGGGGGTGTATTTATTTTTAAAGCCAATTTCATGACGCTCCATGGGACAGAAGCTATTTTTTGCTATTTTTTCTTCTGCTTGAGAGAACATTCAGAAGCCGCATGATGAAAGCGGTTAGAAGATAACGAATTCTAAATGCGGTACAGGAAGTTTGAATAAACTTGTTGAATGTCAAGTGGGCTGCACAATCATTAGTTTTCTGTCTGTAGAAAGAATGCATAAAGTAGTAGATTTATTTTGAATGTTATTGCTATTAAAATTTATTATTATTGTTTGCTTGCATTATATAAAGAAATTAATAGTAAATTTAAAACTTACATCATAAACACATTTAAATATTGCCTACGGAATATTTCTATGAGGCACAAATGCCGCGCCAAAAGACCGCAGGGTATTTATTCTTGGCCAAAATCACGCTTTTGTCGCGTGTTTTATTTTCTACATTTTATGGAACTACTTCTTAAATTATGGCGGCTTGTTTTATCGAAGTGCAGGCGGTACCGGAAGGTACCCCATATAGTAATCAAACAAATCAGATCCAACGACAGGTGGCACCTAATTGAAAGAGTTTAATTAACTTTGATTATTTCCACGATTTATTAGGGTTGTGAATAATGAGAGCCGGAGGGAGAACTGAGAAGGTGACTACGTCAGCAGGAGCTAAACCTTATCGCTGACGTAGGCCTTAATGGATCTATATTGTGTGTGTTCTGTAAGGCGTCGACCGACCGAGTTCCCATAATAACATGTTTACAGCTGATAAGAGTGGGCTATGGTAAAGACCCCCATGTTCTGCTGGGCACAAGGCATTACCTGTGGGTGCAAAATCCAAGAAAACCTCCAGATGACTTTCAAACTTTAGTCATGAAACCAGAATGATAAAAGATAGCACATAAGTGGTCGACTTGGGGATGAGATAACCCACTAAGCAGGCCTCTAATCTACCAATTAAATTTAAAACAAGAAAGCCAGATAAGAAAGAGGCAAGGTGTTCCAGGAAGGTTAAAGGTTGAGATTGAGTTGGGACGGAAGTGCATTTGAATTACAATTAATTTATTTAGATCACAGGCGGAAATAATAATTTATTATTATATAATTTGTAAATTCTAAATCCTAAATTTATTTATTTTCTTTCTTTTATAGATCAACATGGTTCTCGGAAGTTCAAATGGGTCCCCCCGATGCTATTTTGGGTGTTACAGAGGCCTTCAAAAAGGACCAGAACCCCAAGAAAATTAATTTGGGCGCTGGCGCCTATCGTGATGATAATACTCAGCCCTTTGTGCTGCCCAGTGTGAGGGAGGTGAGTCACTACCAACTATTTTAACCTTACGATAAATAATATAATATATATAATTGCTTTCCAGGCGGAAAAGCGAGTGGTGAGCAAGAAATTGGACAAGGAATACGCGACGATTATTGGTGTTCCCGAGTTCTACAACAAGGCCATCGAGCTGGCTTTGGGCAAGGTAATTAATTAGTCATAAATCCTATTATTGATCTTAATTTATTTAATTAATTTTCTAAATGGCTTCTAACAGGAATCAAAGCGTCTGGCTGCCAAGCACAATGTCACCGCCCAGTCCATCAGTGGAACTGGAGCTCTTCGTATCGGAGCTGCCTTCCTATCCAAATTCTGGAAGGGCAATCGCGAAATCTACATCCCAACGCCATCGTGGGGCAACCATGTGGCCATTTTCGAGCACGCCGGACTGCCGGTGAACCGCTATCGCTACTACAATAAGGACAACTGCGGCCTGGACTTTGGCGGACTGATGGAAGATCTGGCTGTGAGTCCTCACTCACAACAAAAAATATAAAATAATATTTAAATCAATTAAAAATTTTTCAGAAAATCCCGGAGAAGAGCATCGTCCTCCTGCACGCCTGTGCCCACAATCCTACTGGCGTGGATCCCACTGCTGAGCAGTGGTGCGAGATCTCTGCGCTGGTGAAGAAGCGCAACCTGTACCCCTTCATCGACATGGCTTATCAGGGCTTCGCCACCGGCGACGTCGACCGCGATGCCCAGGCGGTTCGCATCTTTGAGGCCGACGGTCATGACTTCTGCTTGGCCCAAAGTTTCGCCAAGAACATGGGTTTGTATGGCGAACGTGCTGGCGCCTTCACCGTCATGTGCTCCGATCAAGAGGAGGCTGCCCGTGTCATGTCCCAGGTGAAGATCCTGATCCGTGGTCTCTACTCCAATCCCCCCGTTCATGGAGCCAGGATTGCGGCGGAGATCCTCAACAGCGAGGACTTGCGCGCCCAGTGGCTGAAGGATGTGAAGCTGATGGCCGATCGCATCATCGATGTGCGCAGCAAGCTGAAGAACAACCTCGAAAAATTGGGCTCCACCCAGAACTGGGATCACATTGTCAACCAGATCGGCATGTTCTGCTTCACGGGCTTGAAGCCCGAGCAGGTCCAGAAACTGATCAAGGAGCACAGTGTTTATCTGACCAACGATGGACGCGTTTCGATGGCGGGCGTCACCAGCAAGAATGTGGAGTACCTGGCCGAGAGCATACACAAGGTCACCAAGTAGGGTGGCGTAGAGAGAAAGCAGTTGATATCGCAGTAGAGGATGGAGTTTCACTAGTAGTAGCTACTTATTGGCACCTGTACGAATTTTAAAAGCACCAAACGAACTTGAGAAGTATGTTGAACTAGATGCATTTTGCACACTCTCTATCTACATTTATATCTCTGTAAATAAGCTAAATTATCTGCCTTTTTAAAAGTAAAGCATTTTACCCATAGATAACTCGAAAAGGATGAATAATTTCATGGAAATGGGAACGTATGTTTGGAGATCTCTTGATCTATATTATAAAAATGTTGGATAATATTTTAAAAGCTTTTAATTTTGTAGTTAGTTTTTAGTATTTTACTAGCATCCAATTTTTTGTATATATGTACAACTAGGATCACGGTTTGTTATAGCGATATCTTAGCTTATCGCTTGGTTCGCAGTACTCCTTGATAATGAGCTTGCACAGGAATATGTGGAATACTATGATTATTGCACACACGGACACCCAGAAAAGAGTGGGCAGACCGCCCAGTTGGTGGCCATGCCGATGCAGGGCTATCAGATGTTGCTCATGGGCAGGAGCTATGCATAAACGTAAATATTAATAGATAATTCGTTACTGGTCATTATAGCACTTTACCTTCCACCACTTCTTTGACATGGATGGCATGGTGCAGCTCCTCCATGTGCTGCTTGTCTTCGGTTATGTATAATATTGCTGTCAGGGGTTCAGTCAGTTTAACTGGAAATTGTCGGCGATTTTGGCTGCATAAAGGATCGAGAGGGAGTATGAATAAAAACACATATGCGGCTATGTAGCATTGATAATTACGTGAGTAGCACGGGCTCATCCAGGCAACCGCCATCGCAGGCGTAGTAGCTCCGATCTGATCGATCCAGCGCCACATTAATTACCGCCTTGTTGTCATCTGTGACAATAATGGTTACATTCACATGGGTTTTGTTGCCATAATTGAGGCGCCTGAAGTGGAAGTCTCTATGCAAGAACTTCGGATGGATATTGCACTCCAGATGCTGATTGCTGAAACGAAAGCTGCCAAAGCTCAAGACCATGGCTTGGATTACACCAGAGGCTCCGGCACGAATAAGATTGTGGCAGCCTTGCTTTTCCAACGTTAGCATCCAGGACGAGACCAGAGAATTGAGCTGCTGCAGGCTGGACATATCCCGCCAAAGGTTCTCCGCCTGCAGCGTGTGATAGGAATCGTAGCAGCCTTCGGCATAGGTCAAAGCCTTGGCAATATCATCTCTCTTTGATGAGCCGACTCCCAGCTCCTCGAATTCGAAGCTGCGCACCTGGGAGAGAACTGCATACATGGTGGCATTAATGCGATCACCATTCAAGCTATTCTCCGCCTTGGAAGTGCTTATCGTAAATCCAGTGGCCCAGAGATCCGTCCACACATCGATGTGCTCCTGCCGGTAGCTATTAATGCTGTTCAGCGAGCCCGAATTCGAGGTCTTGGAGCCGAGCTTCTGCAGTAGCTTGCTCATTGCCTGCGTGGCCTGTTGTTCGGTGGCTTCGCTTATACCCTTGACTTGACTCTCCGCCACAAGCTTGGAGTATTGTACGGCTATGGGGTAGACGATTCGTACTGTGCCACGCTTCCGTAGCTGCAATTTGGAGTCCAGCTGCGGCTTCACAATGCTTATCACAATGCATTTACTGGGATTTTCGGGCTGCGGCTGCACAATGCCCGTGAGCACCTCCAGCTCGCTGTAGGTAAACATTCCAGCCGAAACGGGTTCACTGAGGGTCACAGTCCGCCTGGTCAGCTTGGGCAGATTTACGCGGGGCATTATCAGCTCGATGTCCTCCATCATGTTTCGCGTATTCGTGATCTGCAGCTCCTGCATGAAGATGCCCGGCTGTGTGCGATGGGCGTAGTAGGTGTAAGAAACGAAGTAGTCTGCGAAACACTGGAACCGATGCACCATGCCCGTCAGGTACTCCACGACAGTGGACTCCTTTTCGCCTCCCAACCCTCCTCCTCCTCCTCCTCCAGATACTGAAACCACAGGCTGAAAGCGTATGGGCAGCTGCATGGCCCTGCCATGTTTAATGTTCAGGTAGGCGTCGTGCGCAATCTCTAGCCCCAGATAGCCGTTACCGACGTAGGGCGTGAAATCGCGCTCGCCGGGCATTTTTGATGGTGACACGTGACGAATATTGGCATCGAACTCAAAGTTCTGGAGGACAAACGGTGTCAGCCGGTCGTCCATGCAAATGCTGTGGGGATCTGCAAGGACAAGGATACGTGTTTAGCAGCTGTCAGAACGGGAGTAGCTGCGCCCACTCACCCTTCTGTTCAGGTGCACTAAGGAAGATATAACGAAAGATCGGCGGCAGCATATAGAACACCACACAAACGCAGAGAAGCAGCAGGAACAGGCGGCGGTAGGAGGACAGGGTGCCTTCCGCCAGGCGCTTTAGCCGGCGCATCACGTCTCCACCATCGAACTTGCTTTTTGCTGAACGGAACAACATTTTCCATCAGTTTCGGTCGAGTTTTCATCGGGAAAATGGAAATTCATTTCAATTCAGACCATTTTATAGGGATGTGTAAACGAAAAATTCAAGAGATGAGAAAACATGAAAGTCTTGCCCTGCAAGGAAAACACGATACTATCGACGATTTTAAGAAATGTATAATTTTCTTATATCTAAAATAATTTAATAATTAATTTTTTGTAGAGCTTATTCCTTCACGTATTTTTTGTCGTTGTCCCAATATCAGTTACCATGGGTGCTCTAATATCAGATTAAAGTGAAAACAATTTCCTCAGTGGTCATTACCTTTCCTAATTTTATCGAAATGATTCGGATAAATAATGTGACCGTCCCAGTAATTAATTACCACGAAATGCCGACTGAGCTTCTGCTTCCCTCTGCAAACATTAAAAACAAAAGATCAAATGTTCATAGAAATAAACTTAAACGTAAAATGGCTTGCCTTCCAGAAAGCATGTCGAAACGGAAAAGACTGTATATAGCCGGTCTTGCTGGTCTCGGCCTATTTATTTTGCTTTCGATATACAAATACAGCTACCGAAATTCGTCGATATCTGGACCTGAAGATTGTTTTTTCTGCGATTTCGCTCATCAAAGGCCAAGTTCTAGAGGTTCAAATCCAAATCTCGAGGTGGAAACGGAAGAATACGTGATATTTAAGGATAAATACCCGGCTGCCCGATATCATTACTTGGCGATTCCCAAAGAGCATTTGGATAGCTTCAGCGTCCTCAACAAGTCTCACCTGGGACTGGGTAAGATAAGCCACGTCTCAGGTGCTTGCCCATACTAATGAGTTTATCTTGATACCCAGTGCAGCGCATGGAGTTAGGAATGATCGAGCTGTTCAGATCTAAGAACGTAGATCCAGCCAAAGCCATTATAGGGTTCCACATACCACCTTTCATATCGGTGAAGCACCTGCACCTCCACGGCATTTATCCGCCCTCCGATATGAACATCTTAAATAAGATCAATTTTCTGTCCTCATTCTGGTTTAAAAAGGTCTCGGCAAACATCGTTATATATATTTGGTTTATCTTATTAAAGGTTTATTTTTATTTTAGTCCGAGGATGCGATAGAAGACTTGGAAATGCGAGATCTTTGAAAGGACGGAAAAATTGTTTTATAAGTGTTTACATTTTTATCATAATTAAGAGTTGGCAATTATTTTTCCCCTGTGATGACAATCTTACCAGTGATGGCACTGGTGTTGGAAAACTCATGGCATTACTGCCGACGTCTATGCAAATTTTAGATTTCCATTTATAGCCCCGACCAAAAATAACAAATAAATGTCGCGGGAATATATATTTTTAAACGTCGAAATTTTTAAATTGAATTTTAACGACCATTATTGTAGGAACATCACTGCTTTGTGCCACCATATGAATTGCAACCGACGCCAGTGCTGTAAAAAGTGTACACCCATCGCTGCCAGCGTTAGAGCTGGAAAACATCGATGATTCGTTGAAAAACATCGATGCTTGTGATTTTTCGAAAACATCGATATTGGCATCGATGTTTCTCCACCTCTAGGATATTAGAAACGCTGCCCTCGGAGTTTGTTTTAATTTTTGCCACAAGATTCGCGACTTAACCCTGCGTTGGCCCAAGCGAACGCGATCGCAACTGCACGGGATAGCCCACGGCCACGGATAGCAACTAGCGAACGGAGAGATGTGGCCGCAAACGCTGGAGATGTCGCGGGACGAGTGCCGAGGCATGCTGCGCCGACTTGGTGAGAGCGCTTGGACGGTCCCCAGAAGTCTGGCGAGGACTGCCCACCGAGGCTGAGGTCAAGCATCTAACCCACATCTTGGCGCTGTGCCTTCTCCTTGTTTCCCACCCGCAGAACTGGAATCCTATTCGCATGTGGTGAGCGTTTTTCGCGCCCAAGGTGCGCTGAGTGAGCCCAAGGCGAAGCTGCTGGAGGAACTGCGCCAGCTTTTCCACATCACGCAGGAGCGGCATCGAGCCGAGGTTCGGCGGGCCGCCAACGACGAACAGCTCAGCACCATTGCCGAGAAGTAAGAGATCCGGGCGAGAAGTCCTCGTTAAGTGCCCTCTAAAAGCCCCCGTGTGTGTATCCCTTGCAGCGTCTGCGGCCCCAATACCTGGCAGGAATGGTCGCGAGAGGGACGCCGGCCCTATCCGCTGCTGCCCAGGATCAGTCCCCAAACGGCGCTCAGCATCGTGGCCAATGATCTGGCGCAGAAGGCCTTCGAGGAGAATGCAAAACTGGCGACGCCCGCCGAAACGGGCGTCCACTTTGGCCAGGCCCTCATCGAGCAGGCCTCGTTCATGAGCGTGAAGCACGGCTGGATGGGAGGCAGGAGCCAGGACCCAGCCATGGTGATCATGGAGGAGCCGGTAAGTTATATAATCCCGCCGTAGGCGAACGTGATTTTTTTCCCACTCATCTCGCTCGTGTGTGTGGGCAGTGAAAGTGCAGAGACTGTACCTCTGGCATCGCAAGTCCAGCGGCTGCTGGGCAGGTCACCCAAAAGGAGCGGAAGGTGGCTCTCCCCCGCCAAACATATTGTTTTTCTCAAAATTTGCATTCGAAAATCTTATTTTTCATTAACAAAGTTAATTGGAGGGAAAAATGTCCCATTAAAACCATATCCAATTGGACTGTTTTGTTCCAAGTGGTAAGGCTTAACAGGGTGGAATCTAATCGGTTCAAAGGAACTATCAAGTATCCTTTTCCAGCATCCTATTTATTTATAAAGCACAAGTTTCTCGAAATGCTTTTTTTTTGTGGCTATATATAAAGAAAAGGTTCCTGGCCAATCAGAGACATTTAACATTAACTTTCTTTAACAGCCAACTTTGAGTATCTGTTAAACGGGCGCTGTTAAAAACGGTTACTGTTAGCGCTAAGTAAAAGTTATCGATAGACGTTAACATTTAAAACGATTCAAATCTGATTTTAAACGGCATTATATAATACAGTCGGAAAAATAAGGGAAGACCTATTTAGAAAACATATATGTATATTTTAAATGGAATTGAACTTTATAATAATTTTTTTTCTTAATGATTTAATATCTCTTTCATTAAATAAAAAATAAAAAATGTTTTTTATTTTGGCTTGGGGTTTTTTTTTAGATAACTATGTATAAGTATTTTTGTACATAAATGTATTTAAATATAAGTATTTACATAGATATAAATATATGTCTTAAAACTGTATTTTTAAATTAAACCCCTCTTCTTAATTTTATCAATATTATTCCCTAAAATATATGTATGTATAATGTTCGACATTATAACCTTTCTTCCCCCTCTACCCCTCAGTTCAAAGTGCCCGATGTGCCCAACGAGGTGAAGAAAATGACGCAAAAGCGGAAGGAGAACGAGAGTGGAGTGGATGGCGGGAAACCCAACAAGAAGCGCCATATGCAGCATCAGCAGACTCTCCAGACTCCCCACCACCAGCAGCAGCAGCAGCAGCAACATCAGCAGTTGTCCCACACTGCCAACGCCGAGGATGGCGATCTGGTGCCCGTGGAGAAGCGCCTAAGTCCGCGGACTGCGCAACAACGCTTCTTCTACCAGCAGCAGGTGAAGCACAAGCAGCGGTTGGCCAGCAAACGGAATCTGTCCAGTGGCCTGGGCTCTCCCTCTCAGTCCGGCAGCCCTGTGGGAGGAAGAAACACAACAGCATCATCGTCTTCCGGCGGAGAGGCGACGCCAGCGAAGAGGATAGCTGCTCCGGCCAAAAGTGGACGGCGGGCACAGAAGCAACTGCAACAGCAGCAGCAACAAAAGTTGCAGCAACAGCTGCAGCAGCAGCAGGCGCAGCTGCAACAGAAAGTATTATTGCAATCGTCGGAGGCGACGGTGCCCAATCATTTGGTGGTGCAGCCACACGTGGAGTATGTCCTTGATGAGGCGCTAAAAACGCTGGCAGCCACAAGCACGCCTTCGACACCCACACCCACACCCACGTCCACAGCCACGCCGCCCTACTCCTTCTTCAACGATCCAAGGCCGCTGGTTACGCTGAAGCCCTTGAAGCCTCTGAAGCCATTCGTTTATGGGCCGCAAAGCGGATCGGCAGCAGCAGCGGCTGAAATTGGTTCGCCAACAACTCCAGGCGCTCGAGGATTTGCCAATTCGCCCATTGTTTTCAAGGACAAGGTGCAGGCTTCACCGGTGCAGGTGCAGAGCCAGAATCAGAGTACGCCCGTAAAGAAGTACATTGTGGAGGAAAAGCAGGCGGATGCCACGTTGCCCTCAGCTGCAACTAACACCACCACACCCATTTCCACCGCAAATCTTCCTCTGACTCCCCAGATCATCAGTGTTCAGCAGATCCCAGCGCCGCCGATGGGAGCCAAATTGAGGCCGACAGCGGTGCCCTCTTCGCCCACCAGCAACTCCTCCACTACGCTCCTACCGCCGGGCACCAAACTCACGCCTAAGAAGTTTAATCTTCTGGACGGTGGCGGTGACGCCAAGCCAAAAACCTTGCCCAGTTCGGCGGTTCGCCTGCTGCCGTACACTGACCCAATAGGCGGTCCGTCGTCTCCTCTGAAGGACTCCCGGGTGACACCATTGAGCAGCGCCTCCACTGTGAACATCATCAAGAATATTCCGGCTAGTAGTTTGAACAATACGCTGATAACACCCCTGCCGGTGTCTGCAGGAGCCACAATGCCGCCCAATCTCTTCCGGGCGAAGGTGACAACGCCTCAAATAAAGGGTGCTGGCGGAATGGCCGTGATTGGAGCGTCCTCCTCTTCGGCGGCGGGAGCAGCAGCAGTAACAGCTGCTTCCTCCCCTCAAATTCTGGGGAACATTAAGCTAACCACCAGCTCGGGAGGAGCGTCAGCAACTATTAAGCAGGTGCCCAGCAGTGCCCTGCGAAATATAAAGATTTGCTCACCCAACGGCAAGGTATTCCTGCAGCCAGGCAAACTGCCAGCGGGAAGCATCATCCACAAGCTAAACAATGCGAGTAGCAGCCCAGGAGGAGCAGCAGCGGGATCGGTTACACCCTCAAATCTGCAGCCGCGAGAACAGCGGATTAGCATACAAAAGATGCAGATACTGCCGCAGGCGCAGGTCACAACAGGAAGTGGGAACAGCAGCAGCACCACCACCAGCATCTCCGGCAAGCAGCCAGGTTCCAAGCCCACCACTGTGACCTTCTCCACAACGAGCGGTGGCAAGAACAATCTCGTCTTCCTGCCAGCAAGCGCGGCGAGCGGCATGAGAGCCCTCACACTGGCCACCAAGCCCAAGTCAAATGTGCTGGTCATCGGGGCGACCCCCGCCACACCGACCACCATCAGTGCAACGTCTCCCAACAATCCCTCGGGCGGTGGGCCCAAGCCAAAGCCCAACCAACTCATCACCGAGGACACACCCATCGATATCATCAATATGCCCATTATAGTGGCAGATAATGGCACCGGAACGGAGCTGAAGCAGGCTTCCGGAGTGATGAAGACCTCACCATTGGTAGTCTTCAATGCCACCGATTGGGAGATGGAGCTAGACCAGGCAGCCACAAAAACGACGCCAGTCACAACTCCATCCAAGGAAGAGGGAGCCCTGAACGACGACGATGTCATAGTGGAGGAGGACGAAGAACTCGACGGAGATGTGGTGGTGGAGGAGCAGCAGGTTGAACACTCAACCAACTTGGAACTCAACAATCGCAGTGAGTGCAGGCGATGCTTATCTGGGGATCTCCACAGGAATATTTATATTTTTCTTATCCTTTTTTCAGTCATTGAACTACATCCGGAGGATGACAGTGCCATCGAGTATGTGGACATGGACCTGGAGCAGCCCATCGAAATAGAGAGCACCAGCAACATATCGCCGGAGACGACAGCCACCACCACTACTTCCCTGAAGGCAGCCATTGTACCAGCATCTCCACAGCAGAAACCGAAACCTTTGGAACACCCACTGGCAGCAGCTACTCTTTAGATCCCACATTTCTAGAGAGATTCGAGTGAGAGAACGCACACAGCAGAGACCCGGTTCGAATTAGATTTAGTTAGTAGTTTAGCCTCAATGTCAAGAGTTTCCTTTTATCATTTATAATTTTATATTATCGCAAAAGTGCAAGATTATCCTTAATTCAATTCGAAGCTAATTAGCTTGAAGCCTAAGCTTAAATGAGAGAGTGCGGAGAAGGAGAGTTCGAAATAGTTAAGTTGCCAAATCACACGTCGTATAATATGGAATTTGTGTTAGTTTATAGTTTACTTCATTTCATTTTATCTACAATTCGCAATCCCCGGGAATCCCCCTTCACTCTCTCTCCCTCCTGTATATAGGGCAGATCCTTCCTCTGCAGAACGTTACCTTAATTTTGTATAGCTTTGTATATAGAGTCCACACATATATTATTCGATTCTCCATGGCCCCCATCTCATTAATTCGTTTTTACTTTAGTTGCCTAAGCATTAACCCACACGCAAAAGAATTCGAAAAAGTTTACACAAAACAATATTGAAAGTAAAACAAATTTGTTTGGAAAGTTTGCTTAATTACGTGAGATTATAGAACCTAGATCCGCAAGAGACACATGTGTAAATATCAGAATGAATTTCGAAATGCAGATGCAAACCTTATATCGCATTATTATAATATAGATATACATATGTATAAAAAGGAGAACTCATGCTAAACAGATGATTAACCATTAACGATTTATTTAGATCTTAAGTATTTTATGCGTCGTAAATTTTGTAAATTCAAATCTTAAGAGCAACGTTGTAACCCTTAGGAGACCAAAAGCCCAAAAATGAAAACAGAAACATAAAAAAAAAAAAAACAAAAATCGGAGAATAAACCCTTTCTCAAACCCCTCCACAAATATTACAAAAGAAACGAGAAAACAAAACAAAATATTGTTGATCAATGCGTGTCGCTGTAAAATCTTTAGCATAGAAATTTTAAACAAAATAAATTTAAATGTAAAACAACTCATCGTCGTCTTTTCTTTATGTTTTTATATATGTACAAACATATATGAATATAATTTCATCATTAGTAGACATGTTAACTTATTGCTGTTGCCAGAGAATCTGAATGTATATAAGGAGCTTGGTCACGCTAAAAGGAGGGGAAACCAAACCGTAAAAAAACGCGAATTAGTCTAGGTTGTAGGTAGGTATTGCGTTCAGTTGCGTGGCTCAGTTCCCGCCCAGGGTCATGCCCCTGCCCCAGGGATTCTCGGGTGCCTGTCGCGGTGGTGCTCTACTCTCTGGGGGCACTCCGAAGCCTCCAAAGCCGCCGGATATGTCCGGCACAAGGCGCTTCCTGAAAGGTGAGATTTTAATCAGTAATTACGGACAGAAGGTCTTTAGATCTTAAAATAGGTCAAACTTTGGCTGGAATTTTGAATTCAAGAAAATCTTTATATACTTACAAATACTGCGGAGTTTCCAGCAGGGCCGTGCCGCCCAGATCCTGTGCGTACTGAAACTTGAGGAAGTAGTACACATGGCCGTTGAAGATGCCCACCAGCGAGGCGAGGGAGCTGCAAGGGATAACCATTAACAATCATAGAGACAAGAGGTACCCCCAGATAAGACAACTTACAAGTGAAAGACGAACTCAAAGGCGGCCAACACCCACGGCAGGTACATGGCCTTGAACCGTGTGCCGAACCAAAAGGTCACCGTGACATCCTTGTTCAGTTGACACCAGATATACGTGACGGAAAGAACGAGCATGTCCATGAGAAAGTACACGTTGAACAGCATGCCGCCAATGTTCGCCAGCACTGCCGTCACGATTAGCAAATACAAATAGTCGGCCGGACTTCGCCCATACTGATCCTTCTCCAGCTTGGAGCTGTACTGCACGATGAAGAAGCAGTTGATGAGGAAGTGGAAGGCCGTGTTCGGCGTGATCGGAAACACGAACAGTGACGTCACACAGCGCCAAAGTTGCAGCTTCCCAAAGACGGCGGATCTGTCCAGATGCAGCCAATGCAAGGGAAAGATGTCGAAGCGGCACATAAGGCTCAGGGCCACGGTGGCCGTGAGCCAATACCGGGTGAAGCGGGGCAGGGAACGGTACCAAGCGCCAGGGTCCATTGTTTGTTGCTTTCTAACTATTTTGATTTGTACTTAATTCATTAATTTACTTGTTTTCCTGAATGATTGGGGATATTTTTGTTGCTTTACGTGTCGTTCTAGAGATGGCAGAAAAGGCATTTCGTGTCGTGACTATCGCTTGGGGTGACCGTACTTTCGATATGCAACACGTTTTCACGTGAATGTTTGTGATACAATTTAAAATTATTGATTAACATATGTATTTGATGATAATATGGGTATAAAAATATGTTAAAAATTAATGTTAGTATATAAGTTATAGTTAATCATTATAAATATATATCCAATGTTTGATATATATATATAAGGAAGTGTAGGTCAGTCACATTTTTAATGATTTCTGGAAACTTCTTTATAAAAAACACCGTGATGTTAATTTTAGTTCCCTCCCAGGGCGATTCCGTGTCCCCAGGAAGCATCAGGATTCTGATCGCCAGCTGCCCTCTGGCTGCTCTCTGGTCGTAGTACACTAAATCCACCAAAGCCACCATGCACACTAGGCATTATGCGTTTACTGAAAGTAAATCAAGAGAAAAGCTTATAAATAATATTGTTTATTTTAATTTTATTTATTTTCAATAAATAACAAATATTTGCCATTAAATGCCAAATCCTACCTCTAAACGAACAAGGAGTGTTTTTATTGATATGCTCCAACTCACATCACGTGGGCAGAGGCAAGGATAGGTGACTTAAAACAAGGGACTGAGAACATCAATTGATTTAGGAGATAAGACGAACAAATATCACCGTTAATTAATTTGAATAGGAATATCACTCCATGGCAGGTCCGAGGATCCTTAAGAGTGGGCAGGCGCCGCCTGTCGATGTAAGACGGGAGGCGACGATGTGGGTCCCAGTGTAATTCCCTTAGAGCGAACAAAAGGAATTGTTTCTGAACCGATTTAATAATGATTTAATAATAATTAAGAACAATATTAGAAACAGAAGTGGCCCAAGGTGACTTCCTTGTGGAAAACCCCAAGCTAGAAAATGAACCCTGGAAAGCTACTCTTTTCGTTCGGTTAGATAAGTAGGTGTCGATCCAATTTGTCAACAAAACAGAAAAGCCAAGACTGTGAGTTTTTTCAGCAGCAGCTGGTGGTTTAGGGAATCAATGGCTTTGCTGAAGTCAATAAAGATAACGTCAGCACAAAACTCGAGAATGTTTGTGGAAATTGATCTGCGTTTCATAAAGCCATGCTGAGAGGGGGACATTATTGATCCGACATGGAAGTTGAGCAGTAATTAGAAGCTCGAATAGCTTCGGATGTTAGATTTACTTTAAGGAAAAAATAAAAACTGAGGGACTACGTAACGCACCAGAAGGCTTGAGTATTTTAAGATTCTGAAAAACATAATATTTGTTGATGGTGGGCAATCAACATTTAATGCTGTAAATATATATTAGTGTCAAACCTGGGTGGGATGTACGAGCATGAGACATAAACAAAATAATCTTGAACATAACGAACTGCAACAAACTCTAAATTTTGAAACAAGATCGGACTTAACTGCGATAAGAACACCGCCGCCGAGTTAAAAATAATATAGAAATATAATCTGACCTAGAGTTTATCAAGACGATAATGTATTTGTAAAAGAATTTCAAAGAAACGAAAACAATGTAAGCTCTTCCTACATAGAGTATATACTTACAGAAAACGAGGTGTCTCCACCAGATGGGGATATTCGACTATGAGAAACAAGTAGATGTGGCCATTAAAAATACCAACAAAGGACTCCAAGCAGCTGTAGGGAAAAACACTCGTTTAAAAGACTAGAAAACCTATTATTATAATGAAATTCTTACAAATTCATGATGAAATCAAAGCCGGCCAGTATCCATGGCAGATGGATGGCCTTAAAGCGCGATCCAAACCAAAAGCTAACAGTCACATCTTGGTGTTTATGACACCAGATATAAAGCACGGACATCACTGTAATTTCCATTAGACAGGTGGCCCCGATTAAAAATCCTCCCACATTTGCCAGCACAGCTTGAATGATTAGCAGATACAAATAATCCGCCGGTCTCCTGCCGAACTCATCCTTCTCCAGCAATTTGCTGTAGGTCACCATAAAGTAGCAATAGGTGAGGAATCGGAACGCCGTGTTAGGATCGATGTCGAAGGCCACAATTGAGGTCAGGCATCGCCACAACTCCCAGCGGTAGTAAATTATCATCCAGTTCAACTCCAGCCATTGGATGGGCAGTAGATTAAAACGGCTGACGAAGCAGCTGACCACCAGCGTGGTGGTGAACCAATACCGAGTTAATCTCGGCAGAGATCGGTACCAACTCATAATCATCCTGATTCCGTGTAAGTATGAATTTCGGGTGAACTGAAAATGATTCAATACCGCCAGCTGATTGCGAAAGTCAAACTGGATTGTGGTTTGCCTATATGCATTTCTTTAGGGATGCGCCGAAGTTGCAACTTGTTTGGAATGGCAAATATCGCGGCAATCGTTGCAGGTTGCAAAAAAAAAGCTTTTTCGTCGGTTGCTCGACCCGCTTAGCCGCCAAAATTTTGAAACGAAGCTTTCAATGTAAACTTGTGTTTGCCTTGAAATAACGGCTTACAGATATTTACAAATATTTTACAATTTAAATTAAGGATATTTATTTAATATAAATTATTAATAAGTTATGTAAATTTATCCATCAATCCCTGGGGTTTTTAACCCCGAAAATAAATTAAAGCCCTGAGTGATTTCGGTAGCTATCCCAATATAAAAAATTTATAAAAAATTAAATATAAATATTATTAAAATAAAACCATATTAAAAACATGTAAAATGTAAATTTTTCTTTCTACTTTCAATCCACACAACAAATTGCGACTCAATCGGACTCAATCAATACTGCGTGACGCGTGAAAGTATGCTATGGAAACATAATTCTGCAGTCAATTGTAAATACATAGGATATTAATTTTTATCCTGTATTAAGTTTATCCTGAAGGCCTGAAACTGGGCAGCAAAATTATTTTATAGTTAAAATAATTGTTAAATTTTATTTATTTAGTATTGGTTTATGTCGATTGACAACAAGTTTAACATTTTGTGTATAAGTTAAATGTTCGTTAACTGCAAGAAAATGTACCCTGACACATTGGTTGTTATAAATTAATTATTTTTATCAACAATGTAAGAGGAGAAATTGTATATGTTTTTTCTTTCAAATACTCGTTTAGTAAATAAGACAAAATTTAAGCAGCAATAATGGTTCTAATCGCTTTCGTTTTCAATTAATTTTGTATACCGACTGTCTTAATTTGACATTTCTTAAAACTCAATGGTAAGCGTTCTTTATTCGTGTTTATGAGTCGTATTGCTTTTTTATTTTAGTTCATTATTATTTTATGAGAGCCCTCTCGCTCCTTCCACTTTTCACCTTTGATCCAGGAATTTGTGATTTTTTAAGGTAACATTTTTCTTTTGGCAACTGACAAAGAGATGGGCAACAACAAAGGACAAAACCACACACACACATACGCAGGACGCACTTAATTCATAACAGACGAGAGCACACAAATAAATAGCCCAAAAAATGCGGTTCTCGTTTTTTGGCAACTTTTTGTGGTATCTTTGTGGAGATGCCATTGTTAGTAACCTAAAAAAAATGAAATTTTTGGACAGGTAAGAAGCGTGTGCCACTCTCACATGCACAGACGAACGCACACGTTTGCAATGCAGTGGTGCGAAATTAATCAACTTGGAAATTGTGCGCTTTTCCAATATTCTGCATTTTTTGAGTGGAAGCCGCTGCGATGATTAATTTCGGAAAAAGCGACCAAGTAAAATGACTATTAATCTCACATTTGTATGGCTAATTTTTTAAGGACGTAAATCTATATTTTTTTGTAACGAAAGTAAAAGCCGGCAAAGTTCAAGTTTCGAGTGCTCTAAAAAAGCAAAAATAAAATACAGTTCAAGAAAAATGCCAATGCATCCAATGGGAAGTGCATGGGTGTGACTGCGATGGCAATAGCTTCCGTGTGTGTGGGTGCCTGTTGAATCCAGGCGGGAAAATCGGGAGAGAATGAGAGAGAGAGAGAGGGCGGCGCTGCATCGCCGAGAGAGCAACAGTAACAAAATGTCGAGGCTAATCAAGTGTGTGCTTGTGTGTGTGTGACTGAGGACACACCCACCGATTGACCATACACAAGCACGGGTGTCAGAGCAGTGCGACGCATGCGCTGCCATTTTGGTGCGTTGACTGCGCTGCTCCCTGCCATTTGATACGCCCCCTAACGGTGTCTTCCTAATGATCATTAAGTTCCACCCTCACACATACAAACACAGCCTCACGCACCCCCCACAAATGGCTGTACATAGAAAGGGACTACGGCTTTATTTACCCAGCCGCTGAGCCTTTTGCCCGGGAACTCACCTGGATATCTTTTCGGTCTCAAACTCACCTGGCTCTGTCATTTTGTCGCTGCCAACAATGCACTGAAAAAGTAATCAAGATAAAACATATTTTTAAGCATTAAGGTATAAACATTTTGATGAGAAACTTACGAAAAACTGAAAGAAAATTAATAAAATTGTTGATTATATCAAAACTAAATGATATCTATATTTAGTACTGACCCTTAAGGAAAGTCTTTCTCTCTTTCGAAAGACTTGTTTACATCTTTGGATAATTTTAAAAATTGGTTTCACGATAAAAGTCACAGGACACGTTAATATTTTTAATTCACTTCCAATTTCTTTCCGTGTGCTCGCTCATTTCGTTGCGTTCTATGTAGAGAAGGCGGCCATTTCTCCACTCCCTACACTTGCGTCCTACGCCGCTCCTTCACTGCGTCTTTTATTTAATATTTTATATGCAAACATTTTATTATCCCTTTTCCAACTTGGGCTGTCGTCGTCGTCTTTTTTTATTTTTTTTTTGCCTGACTTGAATTTTGGCTTTTGTCCATTTCAATTGCTGTAATGAATGCCATTTCTCTCCCCTGCTACGCCTCCAGGAGCTCTTCTCCCTGGATTCTTCTCCCCTTCGCTTTATTGTTGCAGACACTTGAGGTGTGGAAAATGCAAAAAGTTGATTTCTTGAGAGCTTTGAGGAAAAGTCTCCTAGAAAAGTTGTCGTTATTAAATGGAATAATTGTGCCTGAAAAATTTTGTTAATTGTTTTTGTTATTTCTAGGAAATATAAAGAAGATTTGGCAAGGAAGTTGATAATGGAGGAGTTATTGAGAAATGTAGAATTTGTAATTTAACTTGAATAATTGCATAATAAATTGCAAATATTATTTATAATATAATATTTTCTTTTGAACAAACTTATTCTTTATAAACTTTAGTGTTTGTCGTAAAATTAAACGTGTATCCATTAAAAATTCCACCCTAAAGCCGCTAACGTTTTTTACAAAATGAACATAAATAGAGTCCTTTTGAGATCGGTTCCCAAAGTGGACGAATACCAGATCTCCGGCCAATTGTGAATTCACAATGCGTTCTTTTCCACCTCGCTCTACGCATGGGAATTTCATGTAGGCTTTTGACATTTGCCTTGCATCTAATTACTGTAATTATTTGATTAAAAAATCTCCCAGGGTGCTCAATCGTTTCACCTTTTAGCCATCGCCACCGCCTCTTTTCTCCTCTCGTCCCAGGGAAGGTCCTTCCCTCTCTGCCCTACCCCCTCTCTGTGAATCCATCTCTATTACAGCGAAACAATGGCATCACATGTATGTGTATTTGTTCTCTCCGGTTGTCATGGCATCGGGTGAAAATTTGGATTTTGATGCGGAGCATATTTCACATGCCTCGTTTGTGGAAACTGCACAAAGATCTGATTCCATGGAGGGCATTTCTGCTGTGTTTTGCGTTTTCTGTTTTTGGTATTTGCCTTTGCCCTCCGATTTGGATAATGGCCCAGCGGGAAAGAGCCCGAGAGGAAAGCACCCAAAAAAAAAGGAAAAATAAAAACTACTGTTAATGGAATATACAGTAGGTGCTTTGTAGTTTGGTTGGATATGTAGTTATGTGTACATAGGGTTTACAGGGAACATTTTTAGGTATAAATATATGTTTATAGATAATTTTTCTTTGTATAAAAAATCGATAAAAATATTTTTTTAAAACTACCAATTAATGGAAATCAAATGCACACAAAAGACTTGATACAATTACTATTACAAAATGTGTTGCCTACTTTGGCGCGCTGTATTAAGGGTTTTAAGATTTTAATCCTTCAAAACTGTAAAATAGTTGTCATATTTTTTATTTAGATTAGATAAATATTTTATCTCATACGGGTATTAATTAGATAGGAAATGCAATTATTTATATAGATAAAATCCTGTTTTAACTTTTTACTTAACTGCTTAGTTTAAATTCGTAGTAAGGAAATATTCTGAGCCACACACCATAGCACCGCTTAAATTTCGCAAATTTATTTATTACAGCAAGCCTGTATAAATAAAGAAATCTCTAAAAAAATTAAACATAACTAGATCTGAAATCAAAGACCTCTTTCGAGCGACCACTGTGCTCACCTGTGTAAAATGGGAGCGCAAAAAGAGGCGAATCACAAGAGCAGCCAGCGACGATGCCAAATTGCAGTGCAAATATGTACTCACACAAAAGGGGTGAGGGGTTGTGGGGTGGGGGGCGACTGCCTGCGATAACGGGAGTGAGGTTATGTAGGGGCAGGCGCTTAGTAAAAGGACAGTCAGCAGCAGCAGCTGCTGCAGGATCGGGCAGAGAGCGAGATGATGAGCATGATGGCGTTAATGGCACGCACACACACTCTCGCACTCGCAATGGCACCCCCTCTCACGTTCGCTCACCCCCAAATTGTGTGCGAGCGAGAGGTAAAATGACATGATAATGAAGTTTGCCAAACACTCGCTCTCACTCTCTCATGCGGGCAAACGTCGTCGCTGACAGCTTCAGTTGAGCGAGAGCGAGAGAGCGCGTCGGGGCGCTCGGATACTATTGAGTGAGTTGTTGCTGCTGCCTTTTGACTTTGCCGTCGGCACATTGTGCCGCCGTCGTGTGTGTGGGTGTGCGAAGGAGACGGGAACAGCTCGGCCGGGGAGCAGGCGCTCTCTCCTATTGAGGGGATTTACCGTTACGTTTCGCCGTCGCCATATTTTGATGTGTGGCCCAGGACCTCATCGCAACGGTGCTGTTGTTGTTGCTTTTTGTTTTTGCCTTAATTTACTTTGGCGCATAAATCAAATATTTACATTCGGAAATTGACGTCTTGAAAGCGCGGTCGCAAAAAATTCACCGTTCTTCGTCCTGCCAAGGAGATTTCCTTTCGGTACGAGTATTTGCGAGTGTGTGTGTGTTTGTGTGTGTAGGAATTAATACCTAAAACAAACAGTTATTTGACCTGCAGCCGATTAGTGAAGAAGAAGAAGAAGCGGCCAAAAAAGTGAAACGACTTTGGCTTTGAAGTTGAAAAAAATAGGATTCACCTCAATATTAACTCAAGCTCAAGACATCAAAAAAGGGATATTAATTGCTGTGCGCAAACATTCGGCTGCAGATCCTGGCAAATAAAGCGGAAAACTCTGGGCAAAGATTTTCCACCTCTCGTTGGTAAGTTTTTTTTTGTATATTTGACTTTCATCTATGCTTCTTAATATTTGTTTATCTAAGCTGGGGATGAATTAGCAATTTGTGGAGCAGATTTCTAATTGGATACTAATTTTTGGCCTGCAGGAGATGTGGTAAAATTGGTTTTTGTTTATTACTGTTTGGGGTAACAAAGTTAATGAAAATTACCGGAAATTTTATATGAATTTGAATAGGTTTTAAGGACCCGCTTTTTTTTTTAGAAACTTTTACATTCAGCTTTATTTAAACAAAATATAAAGTACTATTTAAAGTAAAAGCTTTGAGGATTTTCTATACTTTTAAGTTTATCTCAATACCCAAAACCCTATTCCCATATAAACCTCAAAGTTATTTTCCTTCTGTTAGAAAAAAACCTTTATTTGCCAAGAGCCAAACCTCTTTTTCCCTGAGGATCCCAAGTGGCGACCGAACTAAAATATTTAAGGCGTCGCCTGTTAAATGCCAACTAGCCGCTAAGCCGGCCACTCGACTGGTTTTCCGCTTTGCCACTTGCCACTTTTCACTTTTGGCCCACACTGGCGAAAAGCTCAGGGATACTAAGGGGAAAACAGTGGGAAAACTAAGGAAAAAACAGGGCCACTCGAGGCGAGTGAGTTGCCCCCGAGCAAGGGGCGCGTGTGTGTGTGAAATGAAACGGAAAGTGTCCTTAGAAGCTGCCAACTGAGCGCGACAATCTGTCAAATGTTCAAAATGTTCAGTTGTCGTCGTCGTCGTCGCCTGTCGACGGTCGTCTATCAATTGTTAATGTCACAGACGCCCAGCGTGAAGAAAGGATGTGGCTGTGGATTGAGGGTGGAGAGTCCTACACTTGTAGGAAATTTAGAAATTAAGTATTAGCTTTGCCTCTGGTTTCCCTTGACTAAATTAGCCAAAAGTTGATTGAGCTCCATGAGAATAAAATATATTAACTTCATAATATTGAATTTACAAGCTTATGGAGCATACAGTATGAGTTTTTTGTTAAGATGACTCACTTATTATAAAAGGATTTCGTTTTCAAGTAAATTTAAACTCAAATTTAGATTAAAATCTTTAAAGTTCTTTTTTTACGTGTTAAAAATTAATCTAAATTCCATTGAATTTCTTATCCGATACTTAAAATTCTTTCGGATTATTTTTAAGACTTATTTCCCCATAATCTTTCTTGTAGAATTTGTAAGAATTATCAGTAGAAAATAAATCAAGAACTAATTATTAAGACGTGTAATTTTAAATGTGTGTATAGTATTGTTCACATTTTTCCCGCCGTGTAAAAGCTGAAACGACTTAACATGCTGTTTTGGCCTGTTTAACTTTCGGCTGACTGGCGCTGGCTTTCTTTATTTTAATTGGGATTTGTGCTGCTGACTGGGGCCCAACGCCTTGGCGGGATTCGCAGTAGTCGCAGGACTCCCGCCCTCGCTGTCAATCTTCGGCTGAGTGAGCAAGGAGCTGTGCTGTGCGGCCTGGAAACGCCACGTGGTTGCTCCTCGTTCCCTCACCTTTGTGCCCCTGCGAAATGCGCTTTTGAATAAAACACAATGTGCAGCAGTCCTTTAAAATCGGAGCAAGAAAAAGGGGATGGCACAAAGCGTTTTCCGATTTCTACTTTCCATTTTGCGGTTTTCGCTCGCTTTTTATTTGCCTTGGTTTTTTGATTTCCTGACACGGGTACGCCGGCAATCGTTGTGACATTTTAATTGTTTATTTGCACAGAGTCCTTGCGGCCTGCCCTCGCTTGGTCCGCATCCTGTATCCGGAATCCAGACTTCCAATCCTGCATCCCACTCAAGTGCTCGAGCTGCGCATATATAAATAAATATATATATATTTTTATTCAGCCAAAGATTTCGCGGGTGAGAGGAGTTCCTTGCGGCTGGTTCCCCTCTCTGAGGAATCGAACTCGCTGGTTGTCCTGCGGTAGAGAGTCCTTCGCGGAGTCCTCCACTTTGCGCTACCGGTTAGCGTACATTGGTTAATGTAAATATTTGGCTTTTGTTGTCACTTCAAGTGCCTCTCCACTGCTGTTTATTATTAGTTCGCCGGGCACTTTGTATTTTTTTGTGGCTGTTTTTTAAAGTCGCCTGGGGATTGAGGTATTTGGCAGTTATGGGGATCTAAAAGTAAAATACATTGTGTTCAAAATGAAATGATTGCGGAATGAAGGACGTTTTTCAATGCACAGAAAATATATTTAAAGTTTAGTATTACAAAGAAGGTAAATTATTCTGCAAGGTAACACTTTTTAGATTTTTGATATATGAGAATTTATAAATAAATCTGTTTATTTAACATTTTACATTAAGTCGTGTGGTAGTAATTGATTTATAATGTCCTATCAAAAGATCTTTAAGGAGTAAAAACATATAAAAGTTACTGTAAACATTATAGCTTTTGTTTAAATATATTTTTATAACTTTTAACTAATCACGTAAATGTATTCATACTTCTTTCTCTACCTTAAATAGACAGCACACCGCTCTGAATAGTTTTTCCTTTCTTATATAATTTTATTTAAATAAAAATCATATATAATATGGCACATAATTTAATCCTAATAATCTAAAACTTCTTCCTAACTTTTCCTACATAATCTTACTATACTTTCCCTCATGTAGCCTTCTTCCTAGCGATCCCTTCAATTAGGCCAGCTTATCTGATGTATCTTTTACATGTCGCTGACTTCATATGATATCAATATTTTTTAATAAAATTCCCCACACTCCCCGGGGTAACAACACTTGAGCAGCAGTCGGCTCAAAAAATGAATCGTAATAATCAACGTTTAAGGAATCATCATAATCGACTTGTATATGTGTGCAACAGTGGCAGAGTTCGGAACTCCAAGCCACCACCGAAATCGGAATATAGTAATCGAGGCAGGGAACTGCTCTGGGGCACCCTCATGGCGACGGCTGGTTGAACTCAATCAATGAGCGCGGCCTAATAAGCCAGTGGCTTGCATATGCCAGTTTATTAGATACAAATTCTTTGGATGGAAAATAGATGTCGACCATTTTGCAGCTGGAAAATACATAGTTGCTCTATTTTGGTCCGGCTTCAGCGCCGTTCGATTCGATTTGGGTGCGCTGCTACCCAAGGGGTTGCTCTATTAAGGATCGCCATGTGTAGCCATTTTTTGAGATTTTTTTTATGCTGCGTTCGCTTTGATTCTGGCACAGGACTAACCCCTATAAAGGACTTGATTCAAGTGCGCAAAAAAGAGGAAATAATAAAAAGTATACAAAAAGGGAAGTCGCAACACGAAACTCGCAACACACATGAGGAGTCCTCCTCCGGGATCGGGGTTCGTTCGCTCGAAAAACCCCGCAATTAAGTCTGCGTTTATGTAGTTTTAACTTGCCCCTTGCTGCACGCAGGGAAATTGTGTTCTGAAACATCACCATCACTCGCACACACTGTAACTTTGTGTTTATTATGCCTAATTGCTGTTACTCCATCATCGTCATCATCACCATCATTATCCTTGTGCGCTTTTGTCTGCGCTCCTTTTGCAGCTGCCTTCATTTTGCCTTGGTTCTTTGTCCTTTTCGGTTTTTTTGCTTCTTCTATTATTTAAGCGTCCCACATGGCGCATGCTTGATATTTCATTGGAGGCAAGTTCCTTCGAGGCGTTCCCCGAGCCACTTGCATGCTTAGATATTTGCATTATTTGCCACTTTTTGCGGCAACTGCTCTAAAAATAATTTCAAAGCTCGTTAAGGGTATATTTTTTTTGTATTCCTTAGTTTCTCATTTGCCTTGTGCCTTTTTCATGTGGCGAAAATTGTTAGTTTCCGGAAGAGGACTAGAAACTTGCTCAACTGTGCACAGTGGGCGACATTATTTTGTATTTATAGTGAGGCCTACAGAACCATCGCTGGAAGGGTTACAAAAAAGCGTAGCTCAAGGATCTTTCTAGGGGGGCAACACATGTGAACATCGCTAACAGCGGGACTTTAGGTTTTCGAGTTCAAATTGAACTTGTTTCGCAATTGGATAAGTCGGCAAGTATTCTGTGTGAAGCATACAGGATGGGAAAATAATTGACATTTGAGTTTGAGCTTTAAAATGAAAGAATTGAGGGTATTATTATATTTTGATTTGAGGTATTGAAGTCCTTAAATTTATGTGAACAAATATAACAACAGTAAGAAAGTTACTTTTATGGTTCTTTGTTTAATTTTATAATTTGTATATTTCAGTAGGTTTAAATATGTAAATATTTTTTCAGAATGCTTAAGTAAAGTAGTACAAATATTTTATCAGGCTTAAGTTCAGTTCTTTAAGTTCATTCCAAAATTCGGTAATTATTTTAGGTGTTTCAAGATCTTCTATATTTTATATAAAGAGTCCTGTAAGAACCCCTTCAAAATCCTCTTAAGAAATTTCTCTATTTCCTTACTTAACCCAAGAAAATTCCACTTAGTTCCCTCAAAGTCTTGTCCATGGAAATCATTTAAATAAAGATTACCCACATGCGAGGCCCCTCGTACAAGCCGCCCAGACAGAGGTCGATGAAAAGTAAATTATAGTGCACAATGAGCATTTGGAGGGCGGTTCCGTGGACTTGTCGGCAAATTACGTGGCCCGTAAATGGGGAATTTATTTTTAAAACCGAGAAGAACATCGCTAGAGCTTGAGTCCGGGGGTCTAGGTTGGGGCCGACCGTCTGAAAGCCAATATGATTGCACATTTAAAGGCGAAGCCGTGGAAACAAAATGGCGGAATCGCACGACTGCGACTGTGTAAATGTATCTATGTATCTATGTGTGTGTGTGTGGATAATTTGCGTGCGCGCTGATCATTTGACAAGCGACAGGAACAACAACAACTACAAGAAGGAATCTGCTCCGCGGATAAATCAACCCCCTCCATGAGCAGTCCATGGATTCTACGGGTGTTCCATGGCGGGAATTATGGGCAGCCGAAGGGTAGCGGTAGCATCATTGCGTCAATATTTGCCCTGGTCATGTAAACACTTTTAATAGGCTGTTTATCAGCTAGTTTGCCGCGATGTATCTGCCAGATACTTGACAGCTGTTGCAATTTACGCTCGAACAGAACGAGCGAAACAGAAATTTCCGCCTTATTTGCCTTTCGGCTTGCGGCATCCGAGATTTCTGCTTCCCTTTCGCTGGCTCCCTGAATGTATCTTCCAGATACTTATTTTCGTGTTTGCCCAACGCAAATAGTTTTCGAGGGAACGCCAATTTATTTGCCGTTTGTCAGTTTGCTTTTAATTGAAAATTACATTTTTCCAAAACAAATTTCAGAGTTGTGTAGCTGCCACAAAGCGAAATATTTACCCTGCTTAATGAGGTTGAAAGTGGGTGGCGATGGACCAGATGCGGAAATTATCTAGGGATTAGCTAATAGGTAACACAGGAAAATAAAAAAATTGCATAACTGCGGGAGAGTCTCTCTGATTATTTTAGATATTTGTCTAAAAGGGTGAGATGAACTTAAGGCTTTTTTTTGGGAAAATATAAGAGGATTCCAACCAAAAATAAGGGTTTAGAATGAAGACCCTTGCGGGAATCGAACCCGCCACCTTTGGATTAGAAGTCCAACGCGCTATCCAATGCGCTAAAGAGTCCCATAAACGCGACTCAACTTTTTGCACACAATCTTTTAAAGCTTTTGTTGCGAATGCAAAAATCGAAAATGAAATATTTCGCAAAATTGTGAAATCACTGCGTTCTTTGCTTTGCTGTATTTTCATTTGATTCTCAGCAAACAAGAGACAGCTCTCTTAATATTTCTCATGCATTTCTTTTAATTATTTAAAGAGCCCACCGTTCGTAAAAAAAGTATCTCTTCGATTTGTAAACAAGACGTATAAAGTGTGTCGTCTGTTTTGCTTATTTTTTTTTTGGGTTAATCGATAGATCGTCAGATGCAGATTAACATTTCAAGGAGTTACTTAACCCAAAACCCTGCAGCACAGACAAAGTATCCTTCTGAATCCTGGACTGGGGGCATTCAAGTGCTCAATTTGGTTTCTTTTTTTTCGCCCCGTTTCAGAGTTTTTCGCTTTCTTATCAACCCGCTGCGATCTTCATGCGCTTTTAGCTAATAAAGGGGTGGAGGTTGGATTTTCTGAATAGGGGTAGGCAGTGGCTGTAGGGTATTTTTTCGGTGGTTGGAGGATTTCCTCACGTGACTCCCGACAATTACTCAACTCGCTGGCTGTGTAGCCGCTGTTGCTACTTTCAGTTTGTTAACGAATTAATCAAATTGAACCAGCACAGAGCAGACTATATCGTAGACACCCCGTAGATACTCGTGGCCCTAAATGGAGTTATCGTGGAAATGGTGAAAATTTACCCATTTACAGTCCTGGCGATTTTTTATCTCTGCCCTTTCGTTTTCGTCCATTGAAAGTGTCCCCTTGGCTGTTGGGGGCGTTTTCTCACTTGTTTGGCATTGTCCTTCTACGTGATTTATCTACGCCTTCCGACGGTTTTATTTCGCTCTGAAAAGGACTCTTACAACGCCATACATACGTTGTCCTGGGGGGGTATTCGAATTATGCAAAGTATTTCTGGTCGCCGCTGCCGGTTGCACTCGAAGCGGATATTAAATTTTATTGCTCATGTTGCCATGGCTTCGTGTTGGCCAGAGGTGGAGTCGAAACGGTTGGCCCATTGAGCACTGAAGTGACTGCCCGGTCAATTAGCCGCAAATAATCGGTGTGCGGAATGTGTGGGCATTTTTTTCTTGGTGAAAAGTTTGAGGGGAATTGGGGAAAAAATCAAGAAATAACGTGGAATTAGCTAGTTGAATTTGTATTTAATATTTTATAAAAGATCATAAGTAACAAGTATATTGGGATAGATTTAGAGGAAATATAATATTTTAAATTGAAGTTAAGGAAATTTTTAAATGATAGCAAAGGATAAGGATCCTTTCTATCCTACATACATTAATTTGATGTTCCCATAAAGTCTAAATCTAATATTTAGAAAAATAAACTTTAAAACGTTCTCTACATAAAATTCCTCCATTATTTCTTACCATATTTCAAACCCACTGAAGTCACCTAGGCAGATCCCCCTCCTTTCTAGGCAAAACTCCTCTTAAGGACCCGACATCCTGTCGCCTGCTCGCATTACAAGCAAGCTGGCACGAGCCAAATTATAATGCCAAAAATCGTGATTATCGTCAGCGTTGATGGAAGAAAAGCGCACATAACCAGCAATTAATGAGCAGTTGTTTCACAAAGGACAATGGCAGGACCTGAGAGACTTCGACTGACAGCCGCCCGAATAAAAGGAATTCAAATCGCAAAGAGAAATCCGTAAACATATGCATTTGATTTCGTACGTTTTCGCTTTCGCTTGCGGAATATAATTAACCGGAAGCGCGGCACACGCGCCAGGACGAAAAACAGGACTCGAACAGGATGATCCGCACACCGACGCAGGATCGGCATATCGCTGGGTCCACGCAAGATCGCAGGATCGCGTGTCAACAACCGTAGAAAGAAAAAGCACTTCCGCCGAAAGCGAAATCAAATGTCAGGCCAGAACAAGAAAAAAAAAAACGAACAACGCCCTGCAGGAGTAACCGGTTTTTGGGCAGGATAATCAAGGCTAGACAGGATCATGCACCAAGAGTAATAAATTGGGATATATAAAATAATTTGTTGAATTTTTTTAAATGAGTTTTGTTTTATTTAAAATTTTTGTATTTAAATATCAACTACAAAATGATCTTAAATATTTATTTTTCTCATTTTTCCGAGTGTAATAATGACAATCAAAGCCCTGGCAAACAAGTCGCTCGATTATCCTTTTCTGCCCACTTCAAGGAGCGAGATTCTCCGCCGGCAGCTGCCGACAGAGGGAAATAGGGAGAGAATGGAATCTCGATCTTGGTGGCTGGAACAATTGTTCGACTGCGCACATTGCTTCCTGTCGTCGTCCTGCGAGCCACCGGAAGGATCAGCGCCGACGTCTTTCGAGGGTTGCCTGGCTCCTTGTCCCGGGGATCTCTGCTCGCGTTATTCCACATCTTCGCCGATCCTAGTTCACTTCGCCTTTCTTGGAGGCGTTTTCGCTGCTGTGTGTGTCGCATATGTAGCAATTAACATGCCTCGTCTCCTGTCGCAGGACATGTGCAAATACTACCCGCATGTCCTTGAGCGCGTGCCTGGCGCGTCCTTAGAAATAAAAACCGGGCGTCTTCCAGGGGGCGTAGCGCCTGCTGCAATTCACTCCTTGCGTCTCTGCGTCATCCGATCCTCGGTATCCTTTGTGATTTAGCCCAGATTGAGGGAGGTGTGGTTTGTGATGGCAAGGAATTATTATTAGGTGCAGCTGCCTCTTAAGGATGTTTGATGAACTTCTTACGAGTACAAGGGATTGCACACCTTGGCAGGACCTTCAATTAAATTGAGTCCTTTTTGGGTGTTACACAAAGAAAACCTCTTGAAATTTCATGTACTATATTTATGAGATTAACAGAGGTGTATGAAAGTAATGCAGCTTGTTTTTTAGGGAAATGTTCAGAAGTTTTTAGTTTTTTAATCTCTCATGAATGTTTGATATCTTGAATATCAATATATATATTTTAGACTAATAACTAACTATTATATTCGGTATCCTGTGAATTTGTGCAAGAAATCTTTCAAAATTTAAGTATTATTACCTTTTAAAAACTTCTACTAAAAATGTGTTACTATTTATTTAAATATCATTTGTCCTTGTACAAACCCATTTTAATTCCTCTTTCACAATCCCCTCTGCACTTAAGGAGAAACAACCTCTAATCCGCTTTCACTCACAATCTGTCATAACCATTTAGTTACCACTTCCCCTTCGCTTAAGCTAATTACCTTGTTACACATTTATCCCCCTTTTTTTGTAACGCCGCTTGCCCTTTTCTCCCTAAGAAGGACCAGGGCCCTAATACAATATTTAACTATCATGTCGCTGGAAGAGAAATATTTCTCCCACGAGCCGGGAGAAATCATAATAGCAAATAAAACACTTTCCGGCTGATTAGCATAAGGATATGAAAAATGTTTCACTGGAAACATTGCCGTGTGCCGCCGCTTCGCTTCCTGTCATAAAAAAGCAACAACGACAACTATTTGTGACACTTCCCCCTTATTTTATGCAGGTTCAAGGGTTGAAAACGACAAAAAATAAATACAAAAGTTAAACGCGTGTCAACGTTTTGGGCGGAAAATTATTAACATGCTCGTTTGGCCGCACCTTACTATATATTTAGGGTTATGTAGTCTTCCCTGCTAACCTGCGGTTAAGCGCATTATGGCAACATTGTGACATCCTGCAGCCCAAACTGGACGCGACACGTGACCCTGGGAAATACAATTATAATTGCAACAAATTGAACGCCGGCGGTGGCACGCGTCCTTGTATTAGCTCATCTTCCGGTGGCTCGGAAAACAGATTGTCCTCGCTGGTGTTTCACTGGGTTTTTTTGTTTTTTCCTCGTCTCGAATTTCCCATTAGAAGGCGTGCTTTTCCCTCTTCATTGGCTGTTGGCTTGACTTCCTCTTGGGTTGATTTATTGGCTTTTACCTATTTCCGGTCATGTCCAAGGCTTCCGTTGTCCTTGGGAGTATTTGAGGGCAATTTCGCTTAAGCACTTATTATTGGCTGTCCTTTGAGGAGTGCTTTTCAGGGTGTTATGGGGGGAAATAAAATGGTTAAAATGGGGATAAGTCGGTATTCAATTTAAGTAGCCATTAAGAATTTATTTATCTTTCGAAGCTTATTTATTTTTTTTCCCTTTGCACCTGCCCCTCTCTAATTCACATTATAACATCTATTTTCCCTCAAACATCTTTTTTCCATAATTACACCCTCATGGTGGTCTCCTACATTATTTTTGCATACACAAATTTTGCATAATTTGGCCTAATCACAGGATTTTCATCGAAAAGCAAACCGCAGCTGCCCGGTGCTCTGTGATTATTTAATGATTTCGTTTCGGGTCAGCCGCAGAAATTAACCACAATTTGGAAATTATTCCTATCAGAGATCATTGATCAACATTGAACAAGGAGTCCTTCTGCGGCCAGCTGAAAAAATCAAAACAATGAAATAATTTAGCCAGGAGTGGAAACGCTCAAAGGATTTGAGCAGTAATTTGTGCTAATTTGGGTTTAGATACGAAAAGAGATAGAGATCCCTGCCGGCACAAAAGGAGTGGCAGTAGCAGAAAAGGATTTATGTTTGCCGCTGGGCTAATAACCCATCAAAATATATATATAGTACATATATCTATAGGGGAAACATGTCAAAATACTGTCAATACATTTCCCGAATCTTCTCGCTGCACTTGTGCTACAATTGTTCTCTGGAGAGGGAACCGGGAACCCCTGCATTTCCCAGCTTTGAAAAGGACCGACAATGCCCTTTGGCCTACCTACATCTGCATCCATATTCCCTAATCCCCGAGTGTGGGTGCAGCCATTGTTTTGGCCAGGAAGGAAAGCGGTCCCGCGAGAGACAGGGAGAGGTTTCTGGCCAGGATTATACCTGTAATTTGGGCTGCTTAGTTGCTTAATTGTGCTTAAATGTATGCATAGCTTATAAAATATTTGCCTTAAATATTTTGGTTAAATCATGAAAGGGTACAAAACACTGCCGGCTATATTTGGAGGAAGAATATATAGAAATGTGTGAGCTGGGAGTCCTTGAGATAGGCAGCCTGAGGTGAAAGTGGTAAATGCGTTTTATTTCAAAGAGAAAAGGGAGTATTTTGTGGTATATAATGAGGATAATAAAGGAGTATATCCGTATATTTTTAAATATTTTGTATGTCTTGGGCTTAATATTATTCTAGGATTATAGATAAATATATAAAATATAAGCATCATGTGCAGATGTCCTTGGATTTATTTTGTAATTACTTTTTTTTCTTCAATAATTATCATCTTAGCCGTGAAATGAGGATTACAGATTTTCAAAAATTCCAGAGATTTCCCATTAATAGATCCAACCCTATGGCACCCCAGCAAACCCATCGTTTCCAATCCACTTAACATGCTCCCAAACAAAAACCACAAAATCCGCAATGAATGCTTCTTCACAGTCAATTTCGCTAATAAATGTGTTTTGCCAATGCTGGCGAAAAATAATTCCGCCACCCCCTCCTTTTTGATATTTAATTTCCCTCGACTAAGCCGCAATTTCCGGTGACACCCACCGCAAAGCTGAAGCTGAAGCAGAAGCAGAAGGCAACGCCCCCAACAGACATCAAATCATTCGAATTCGAAGTTGTCAAAATGCAGGCGACAAAAGGAAATTATGACAGCAGGGAGGAGAACCAAAAAAAAGGGGGGTGTTGTTCAAGGACCGTGTGTGAATACAAGGGGAGTATGTGACAAAATGCCAGCATACGCATCGAAAGCCAATTAGGAAAAATAAATCACGCTTCGCAGGCCAAAGGACTAGCGAGGAAAGACAGCAAGTACAGGGAGAAAAATGTCCCCAAAAGGGATTAGAAATTCGATTAGAATTTCTATCAAGATTTTTGCAAGTTACTAAGAAAGACTATAAAATAAAAAATTCTGTGGGGCTTGTTTATTTTATAAGGTTTTAGTTCAGTTTTCCCTATAAAACAATATTTCTAATTCAGGAAATATTTACAGCTCAAAACTATATAAATACAAACTTAAATAAACATCACAATTTGTTGTAATTAATTTGTAGTCTACCAAAAACCAAATATTAATTCATTTAAACAATTAAAACTATCTCCTAATTTATAGAAGAATTTTAAAGAACAGTTTTCTAATTTGTTCTTTACAATAAATAAAATTTTTCTTCTAGTATCTGTTTTAGTTATAAATATTTGCCCAAATTAAGATTAATCATAAAATCCTCCCAGTGATGTTTAATTTTTTCCTGTGCAAGCACTTTAAGGGTCTATTCACAGACAAAGAAATACACCATACACAGATACACACGCACCCACACACACTCCCAAGTACAGTAGTCCTCCCCCCGCTTTTCCGAGGAAGCCAAGCAAGTGCCAAAAGCTGATTTCACTGTAATTACAATTCACACTCCTTTCGGGAATGGGTGGGTGTTCGGGAGGGTGTAATCCCGGCAAGAGGAAATAAAAACATCCTGTAAATGTGTTCTTTTTGTTTGGCAGCACTTAAGCGATGGCCTCCCATCCCCCCACAGCCACCCCCTCAGTCGCTCAGCAGACTGGGTTTCCTTTTCTTTTTTTTCTTTTTTTTTGCTAGAGACTGCTGCTGAGGTTGCTGATGATGATGAGTTGGCAGCGGAATCAGAACCCGCAAAACAGACACACCCACCAGGAGAAAGGGGGAGGAAAATCTCTCTATATGTGCACTAAAAAAAAAGGATAACATATTTCTCAAGTGGAATATAGGATTTTCTAATTAAATTAAATATTTTATAAAAGCAGAATAATGTTGAAAAGATAACAAATTTAAATTTAAAATATGTGGTGTATTTAATTTTCCCAAGGCTCCATTATTGGAAAAAAAATGCATTCATGAGCCAAAAAAATATATATTTTTATTTATCAAAATGCTATTTTCCTGCACAATTTTCTCCAAGTGCCTGACGAATTTTCCACCTACCGTGTGGGTGTTGAACGCGTGTCAGGCCTACTACCACTGAATAAACAAAGACAGCCTTGGGTTGGTTGTGGCTCACCAGAGACCTGGGGATGCTGGGGGTGGCAGGCGGCACGGGCGGGCAATAGAAATGTCACAAACAAACCGATTAAACAAGTACTTGCCGAACAAACACCCACAAAAAACCACCGGCACCGCCCAGGAGCAGAACCAAAAGCTGCGAAGCCCTAAAAACCGAATCAAACAATAACCGAAAAGTTTCCAAGGGGTGACGACGATGACAAAGCATCCGCGCCAGAAGCAACCCTTTTTTTGGAAGGATGAAAATAACCGAAATGTACTTCCGATTAGGTCGATGGTGACATCGTTTTGTGGGTCACGCGACTTGCTACCGAACTTTGGCTCTCAATTCGGTTCCCATCATATTTTTTTACTGACAATCTGCTAAATATGTTAATGCCTGCTTTAAGCCTATTAGTGTCAATTAGAAAATTATTGCTAAAAGGATTCTCTTTCTATAAATTTTAAAGTGTGGGTTGAGAAATGTCAACTGCACGTTTTTCCTGTTTAAATTTCAAAGATGCGATTTGTCGGTCAACTGGTTATCCTGCAGGATAATGGTCAATTCGTTTGCTTCTGCTCTAAATGGTGGGAACAAATGATTATTAGAAAGAGGTGTGAAATAAATTAGGGCTGTCAAGAGCAGAGTAAAAGAGTTAGACGGAAAGCTGGAACACGGGAAATTATTAGACACATTTTTTTTATAAGAAAAGTGCTGTATAAATATTTATAGAATTTAAATTATTTGTTAAATTTAAACTTCAAACTTCTCCGAACTTTTAACATACTTTCCCCTAAAGAAATCCCCCTTTAAAACAATTAAACAATTTCCCACTCCAGCCATCGTCTCACCTGAGAAAAAAAGAAGAAGATAAAACCCTAAACCAGACAGGACACAACTCACATGCATTCCCAGGCCAGTCTAATTTGTGGGTGTTATGGGGAATTAACCTCTTAATGAACTAATTTACTCAAGATTAAGGTGGCAAACAAAGGAGGCGGCCGCAGCTAATTGTAAAAAAACAGAGCGAGACGGGCAGATCGGAGCATAGAGAAGGAAAGGACGAAGGCACTGAGTTTCGGGTAGGTAGAGATCCTGGATCTCAGATAGGAGAACCTAGCAAATTGCCAGGCGGTTAATCTATTTAAACGCGCCAAATACGCGCGACACAATGGCAAATCGCCGAAAGCAGGGGAATGTATATGGTCGAGTGCACAGATTTACGGATAGAGCGGATCAAAAGACTCCCTATATAGGGCCAAAGAGGAAATCCGACTATGGCCGGCAGCAGGACAAAGGCCGAAACTCGTCTAATTGCGCGCCTATGAAGGAAGCGAAGAGTCCACAGTTCCAGAACGCTGAACAGAAGACCTCCGAACAGGAGAATGTAGAATCCCGTATGCGACGGCGGAACCTGCCAATTGTTTGGGAACATCCCTTAATCTGTGTCGGTAATCGGTAATCGGCGAAAATCGCAGGACTCGACGCACAAAGCAACCGAGCGGCCGAGATCCTTTTGAACTTTTGCTTGGGCGCAAAAGAAGGTTAGCAAAATATTATTATAAACCTACGGGACCGTAACCCACATAAACAAAGTTTGTGCACACAGAACAAATTTTACTTGGTTCTGTGTGAAATATACTTACATGTTGTATTTATTTCAAAATGTACAATCTTTCCTTGCTAAACTCAACTTCTACATTCCAAATATAATTTTGAAAAAAATATTTATTAATAATAATATAGAGTTTCTTAATAATATTATTATTATTAGTGAATTTATCAAGCTTTTATCAGTATTAAAAATGGTTCTATTGGATATTTATTATATATTATAAATTAATATTTAAATAATTTGGCTTTTGTAAACTAAAATTCACATTTAATTGTGCAAATATTTCTCCAAGTGCACCTGCTTACGCATGTGCCTGGGTGTTTACTCTTGAATGAACTGAAAACATTTCAATTTGACAATCGTAATGGAGGCAAGGATGCTGAAGCCGCTCAGCGCTAATATAGGCGATTTAGGGGATTACATCAATTGTAAAATTGGTCAAACACCGCAATTGTTTCACCCCGCAAATCGGATATTCCACTGCTGCCCCGGGATACGCACTCGCTCTCACCCACACAGTTGCGTCCTGAGGATGCCGGGGGCATACAAAGGAGCGCAGGACGAATCCTCCTCGGGGCAGCTGTTGAGTTTCCCTTTGAGAGCCTCTCATCGCCGGCCATTGTCCAGCGCTGCTTTTCGTCCTAGTTACACATATGCATCTACATATGTACGAAGGACCTTTCCGGCCGTATCTCAGGGCTACGCAGGACCCCTTGTTCAATGCCTTGTAATCGCTGCTGGCTTACCACAGATTATGCAAGCCGCGTTCTTCTTCTCCGCTTCCCTGGGAACCCAATTTCCATTCGCCATTGATTTACTTTCCAGGAAAAGCGGAAAAATCTCTGCTGCAATCTGGCATCAGTCCGCAAAGTCCAGTTCCAGTCCAAGGAGGTGTAAATCTTCAATTTTGAGGTTAATTTCCATATGAGGTGCGAGAAATGCGAAGCGATTTATTGGTTTAGTAGAGTAGTCAGGGGGCGTAATTTAAGGATCCGTCGACTAGTCCTAGATTAATGCTGGGTGAGGTCCTTTGGCAGGGAGGGTATAATGAGGATTGGGATATATCAGTGCGATGGTACAAATTATTAAGAAATATATGTATTCAGATGAATATATTTACTCAAAAGTAAATTAAAAAGATAGGTATTTATAAAACGATAAATATTATTATTAAGAACTATTACTTTTACCGTCTTAAAAGACATACATACTTATATACTTTATATTCTGATAATTTATAAATTTATTTACTAGGTGTACCGGTATGAAATGAGCGTTTTTTTTTGTAAAGAAAACAATAATTAGTGACGGGAAAGTAAAAACATTTTATTCAAAGTACTGTCCATTGCTTTCTATACATTTTGACCACCTTTCTGGCAATTTGTGGATACCACGCCAGTAAAATTGTTCGTCCTTTAAAGAAAACCAATCAGACACCCAATTTTCGACCTCCTCGTAGGAATCAAAGTGCTGCTCAGCCAATGCGTGTCCCATCGATGAAAACAAATGGTAGTCTGAAGGAGCCAAGTCTGGTGAATACGGCGGGTGGGGTAGCAGCTCCCAGCCAAGTGCTTTGATAGTATCCTGAACCGGTTTTGCTTTGTGTGCAGGAGCATTGTCATGGAGCAAAATTACCTTGCCGTGTCTTCTGGCCCATTCTGGTCGTTTCTCGATCAATGCATGGTTCAAATCGATCATTTGTTGTCGGTAGCGAACAGTATTAACTGTTTCACCAGGTTTAAGGAGCTCGTGGTACACCGCACCTTTCTGGTCCCACCAAACACACAACATTGTCTTCTTGCCGAAGCGAT
>VNJV01018500.1:0-17142 GCA_008042635.1 Drosophila nikananu | reverse complement strand
AGCGGAATGAGAAGGAAGCCATCAATTCGGCCCACCTGCAGCAGCTGTTCGGAAGTTTGCTCCAGCTGCCCGGTGCGGGAAACTCCAGTCTTCAGGTCACCATTGATACGGATGACGATCCAGTCAGTGAACGCATCACGCTGGACGATGACATGGAGGCCACCGGGGAGCAGCATGAGCAGCAGCATCGAATTAAATTGGCCATTCCCGTTCTGGAGCCGGTCAAGCACCTTATCAATACGGTGGGCGGAGGCGGTGTAAACGATTCCCATGTCAAGAACAACACCCACCGCCTGATCGGACACCATGGCGTTCACGACGGAAATGCCAGCTCGCCGGCCATCGAAACAGAGGAGGATCGGGAGACGGCCATCGACAGCACTGGGTTCGATGTCCTGGAGACACTGGGCACGGCTGGCACGGTGCTCTGGGGCATCCTGCAAAATGTCCGGAAGCTTTTTGCGGCTAGCGCTGGGAATGCAAGTTCAGCTTCCTCGGGTGGAGGAGGCGGATCGAATTAAGCTGCGCTTCGGAGAGCCGGTGTTCTGTGATTAATATTGGACTTAAATATGTTTAATGGGATTTATATCACCTTGGTACTTACTAATAAAAAAGCGAATTCTTAAAATAATATTTTCAAATTGTATTTATCCACAGTTTATATTCAGCATATTTTTTCAAGAAGATTGTGTTTTTACCAAGTAGAAAAATATTTTTCGGTATCACAAAACCGATTTAATGTATGGGTCATATTTTTATAATGACCTCATATATTTTGTATGAACAAACATGGAACATACCTTAAAAATGTTAAAGTATGTAGCAAGAATAATAATAAATAACAATAACATACATGTGAATGAAATATGTACATTAAAAATAATATTAAACGGACCTACGTTTTTGTATTACCGAGAATTTGTATATACATATATATTTATTCCATAGCGTATTTGAAATCTCGAACCCAAGGGCAAAAGAAAATGACATAATGCAGTTTCTTGAGTAAAACGAAAATGGAAAATTATTTTCCAAATATACATTTTCATAAAGTGAACAGTTTATTTAATCCCTTCTTAACGTTTCAGTAAAGCTAAAGTTTGAATTTGAAGTCAAACGATTTTTTACCGCCTTCTAACCAATCGCAATAGTTGAAGTTGCCAGACCTGCGCACAGAACACCGCATTTTCAAATAAAAAGCCAGTTTTAAGTCTTGCACTTTTATTCTCCTATAGAATCTTGAATTTTAAAATACTATACCTATAATTTAGTACTCCAAATCATTATAAAGCAATAAGCAAATTCTAAGGAAACACCGTTTTCTGCTGCTATATTTTTAGGCATTCAGCCGGTTAGGGAATCCCCTAACTGAAAATATCGTCAGCTTAAACCAGCTGTTTCCACACAAGCAATGTCGTGACAGCAATCGATTACAGTTACCGATATTCTGTGGCGTTGCCAGAAAATTTTCACTTTCTGTCAGCTGTCTTCGGTACTTGCACCAGTCCCTGATATTATTAAAAATATCGATGATATTGTTCTTATAAAGAAAAAAAAAAAATAAATAAATAAAATGTAACTTAAAAATATTAATACACCAAATACATTTTTCAAAGACCATGAAGAGAATTAAGATTATTTTTTAATTTGACTATGTATAAGCATCATGTATTGGTCTAGGAAAATTATTGACAAAAAATATCGAAAACTATCAAATAAATATATCGCAATTTCGATATTAAGGTAAACAATAAATCGTGATGTAAATATCGATATATCCCGCTTTCTGTCAGCTGTTTTCGGTAGTTCCGTTTTGTTCATTTCATTCGCGAACTCTCTGAATAACGGTTGGCTGCGCCGCTTCGCCAAAAAAATTCGTTAAAAACAGACGCAAACTGCAAAAAAACGTTTGAAATTACTAAACAACAACCAGTGAATAGTGTTAAGTGCGTGAAAAACTCTTGTGAAACGAGTTCCAAACAGACGAAAGTGCAAATTGCCAATTGGCGCAGAATGTGTGGCACAAAGCAGAAGGCGCGCTAAGCGAGCGTGCGAAAGCCGTAAAGCACAATAATGTAAATAAGTAAACGTGTGCCGCCGCGATATTTGTGAAAAGTCAACAAACACACTAGTGGCTAATGCATTGTGAGTGAAACGCAGGTAAATTTGGAGAACTTGCATTTGGCCATCGAATTGGCTTTCAGAACAGCTGTTGACGCTGCGTCTCGTTCTGTCTGCTTAAGGTATTGCTCTCTCCTTGCCTCCCGCGCTCTTTCTATCTCCCTCTCTTTGTGTTTTTTGTGTTTCTATTTGTTTGTGTTGCAATGTTAGTAAATAGCTTGCGTCTTTAATTATTCTTATTGCACTGACGTCACAGCACCGTAGAAACCTATAATTAGTATAGTTCCTGTAAGTACAGTAAAGCTAAATGCTATGGAAAGATGGGCAAAGAGCCATGTGTCCACAGCATGCCGTCACTTGTCGTTTGTTATTGTTGCCTGGCAACATGTTTCGACACATCTGTCGCCATCCTTTGCACTTTTCTTCTTCATTGCTTTTCTGTTCTGTGTTTTCTGTTTCGTTATGTTGCAAAGAAGCAACTCCATTGCAATTTGTTTACAACAATTGGAAAAAGCAACGCCTCAAAAAATAAACGCGCCTACATGGAAAAGACGAGGAGGAAGAAAGGTGAATTCGACAAATCGACGGATTAACTCCGTTTTTTCTAGCAAATTAAATCAATTAAAGTTCAATAAAACTTTGGAACAATCGTTCTTAGTACCTATAGGTAGATAGAATTATTTGGCTTCTAAACAACCTATCAAAAAAATATAGGGAAAAGGTTTTTAAACATTTAAAACTTGCAGAACCTATGGATAATCCGGCCCCAATAAGTATTGTTTGCTACTCTTAGGTTTAGAAAGAACTCCTTCTTTACAATATAATATCAAACAACGATGTACTATTACCATACTCTTTGTAAGAGTATAGAACAGTTTGGGCGTCGAGCTGACTGTCGATAGCCGCCCACCGTTGGGTGTTTATTTATTGAAATACACTTCCTGTGACTGTGGGTAGAACCGCTGCTAAGTCAGGTGTTACACCTTAAACTACCCACGTGAGATATCTCTATTTACTTTCGATAAACTGATAAAAGCGCAGTAAAATCGTCCCTTTATCGGGTTTTAGTGCTACTTTTCCCAGACCAAATATGGACACTTTTATTTTATACTGGGGATGACTTTTTTATTGTCCTGTCTTCCCTTAGACCTCCAGAATTAGTATCAGTTTTATTCAATTTGTAACAAGTTCGTTAACTGTATATCCTGCTCCGTCATCATTCTCTGATTTATGTGATTTGTCTTTATGCTTTATTTGTGCCGATCTCATAAATTTGTAGCTGTCCATTTCAAGATTTCCCACACAAGTAAAGATAATTTTTATTGCTCCAAATGAAATATCGCCAGATTTGCATATAAATCCTTTTCAGTCATAATTAGTACATATTATAATTATAGCACACATGCGGCACACCGCAATGATACAAAGTATATTGGAATTAATTTTTAATTATAAAATTCTTATCAGTCAAGTTTTTGTTTACTAAACTCTCTTGATTTATTTGTGTTTATTTTTAAAAGTTGTCACTTACTGACTGAGTTGCCTGATAATGGCTAGACAATTTGATAGACCCCTTATCTGACCAGGTCAAGTAGATTTTTTCGTGCTTATGCTTCCCACTAGGAAAATTATTTAACCATTTTTCAATTATTTCAGCCCATTTGCAGCTACTGGAAGAAACGAAGAAACAAGGCAATGATAGGCATTACCATTTCTAGAATTCTTATCGGACAATGGCTTAAGTATGATTGAGTTGGCCTCGCCACCGATGCGAATCGCCAAGTCCCGGTTCTATTGGATTCGGATGGGTCTCTCCCTGATGATCTGTGCGGTTTCTTAGAGGGCCGGAAGGGGAATGGAACATGCCCGTGGATATGCATAAGAACGTATCTGTCCAAGTCGATAGTGATTTTGCCTTATTGCTACCCAGCGGAGTTTATGAAATCAAGAAAATGGAACCACGCTCTAAAATACGAACAATCATTGTGTTTTGTCTCTTCCTGGCCATCGCCGGCATCATCGGATTCGGATACTTCTGTCAAGATCAGGTAAGCACCCCCGAAACCCCTAATTAATTCTCATTGCGTTAAACATAAATTACTTCTCCCTGGTTTTTTATTGTCGCTTTTTGTGTTTGTTTGGCCCCCTTGGCGCCAATGCAAATTAGGCACCCATGGCAAAATGCTTTAATAATTTATATTTGCTGTTTGGGTTTTCATAAAAATTGCCATTCATTCTTTTCTCTTTTTGGAGCCATGTCCACAGCCGAAACTCGTTTTTTCACTGCGCATCCATAAATTTATTGGGTTGCGAGGTTCGCATATATTCGTTTATTAATATGCGTCGTCGGAATGTTTCCCAGCGGATTACAGGGGCTCTATAATATATAGATATCCGTCTGACTGTTTATCTATTTTGGTGAGCTTTAATTAGACAAAAAACAAAATGTTTTGTTTATAACCTTTCGGTTGGCGCCTTCGAAACGAACAACTCTGAAATTGTTTACACTAAGGTGCTAAAGAAATTCGACCTCAATTGGATTCACGTTCAGGGGGGGGCTTGGTATTGGGAAATCTAAAGTATAATATAAAGTTGTGTACAGAAACCATCTGTTGTTACAGTTCCAGTACTCATAACGACCACTTCATAAATCCTTGACACGCGTCTGATTGAAATTTGTTTTATCTGAGGGAGTAATAGGGCTGGCTCCCCGCTCTTCCAATAAATGATTTAATGGTCGAGGTGTAAAGTGCATTCGTCGTCGGCCATTAAACCAAACCGAGAGATGACAATGGAGGCAAAATAGCGCATTAAATTCCACCCCGGAGACCCATAAACTCAACCCAGGCGGCAGTATTAACTCAAGCGGGGTGTGTGTGTGCCTATAGCTGCGGATATGTAGATTTAACAATTAATCCAGCCCGCGCCCGTCTCAGTCGTCTCTAATATTAGCCTCGATAAATTCGTTAGAGGAGGTCGTAAATTTGTGCATGCAATCTTCGGTCGGTGCCATCAAACAGCAGACAACGTATTAGGCAGTCGGAAAAATTCTCCTCATCTTGCACATATATCTCTCTGTGTTTGATGGGCTGTATGTGTATAGTTGAAATATGTTTCAATCTAATTTTTGGCAGTCTTTAATTAAACAAGAAACCAATTCGTTGCGCCCCCGAAGTCTGAGAGAAATCTTTGTGGGCGTGACTTTTAGAACGAGTTCAATGTCAAAAGGGGGCTGTGTTTATGATATAAATATAAATATAAATATATTTCTGTATGTATATAGGTATTGTGGATGCCATTACCTTGGACAATTCCTGGCTGTATGCAAGAGCACTTGGAAAATATTTATGTACATATTTTCAAAATTAAAATGGCAAGCAAAACGACATTAATTGAGCACAGCCAGCTGACTCTCCCCTTTGCACGCGATCTTGCCAGACATTGTGACGAGGGCCTGTGCTCTGTGCGTGCGTTGGGAAATTCGCCTTTTTTAAAAATAGCTTAATTAGCTGTACGCGCCAAGGGGGAAAAGCATGCTCAAAGGAAAAGTGCGTGGCGAAAGCCAAACATGAAAACGAGACTCATGTACTGCTACTGCTGCCTGCCCAATAGTAGGAAGTAGACAATATATTCTGTTATATTGGATGTGAGGGCGCAGATTTGTATTCTTAATGGGCCATGGCCAGGGAGCAATTGGAACATAAATTACTCTGACTCTCCTTATCAGAGCGACCTAAGATGGGGGGCTACTTTGTTCTCAGAATACTCTGGGGACTCAGTTTGTTTAATTCCAAGTGATTTGAACTCTTGTTGAGCGCATTGACGTTACTTTGAATTTTTTCAAATCAGCTAAGCAGAGATTCTCAAAACAGTCATACTTAAAGTCTTGATAAGGCAAGGTCAGTCCAGCCAGCATATTTATATATAAATATATATCTATATACAACAACATTATATGACAACATATAATACTGTTTCATAAACAATCAGTTTTTATATCACAAAATATCTACTTTAATTTTAGGATAGCCTTTCTAAATATGTTTTTAGAGTTTAATTAATGATAAGTAAATCTAAAGTAGTAAATACTGTCACTGTTTTCTGAGGTAGCCCTAAATGTGCAAGCACAATCAGGCCATAAACAAAGTGTTTGACTTTTACTCTGAATATTCAATGCCTCAACTTCTCGTAGCTCTTAGCTCTTGTTTTAATTTTCTGTGTTTTTTCAAATTTGGTTTTATTTATATAAATGTATGCAAATTCCAAATCACTGAATATTTATTCAGTCTTGATAACAAGTCATTAATTAAATGCCGATATGTGCGAGTGACGGCTCGAGCCGATCGAGATTGTTTGGCCTGTAAACTATTTGTGGTAAGAGGATTGTGGATTGTGTGTGATTGTTGTGACGTCGGAGCTGTTATTGTTTACTCAAAATATTCGGAACAAGTCAAGAGTTCAATTACAGGTATGTGTGTGTGTGTGCATATTATTTTCCTCTCGGCGGCACTCCGGTTTGCCTCAATGAATAAACAAGGCAAGGCCCATGTTTATTATTTCTGAGCGCCTGCATTTTCCGCTTTCATATTTTGTTGCAGTTGCTCGACCAATTCACAAAGCGAAGCTAATGAAATGAAAACTATTTATTACCTTTTCGCTGCTGTGTCTGTGCGGCTATTGTTTTTCCGAAATTTACACACGCGCCCGCAATCCACAATGAAAATGTTTTGTTTTTAGTTTTTATGGCCGGTGTTCCCATATCATTGCTCTGTTTTTATTAAACTTTGCTTTTTGTGGTCTAAATATTCCAAATTACAGGGGAAACAACGAGCAGTATATGAAATTCCTGTATTTATAACACTTTTTATGTCTCTATTAAAACTGCAAAACACTTGCCGTTGCCACCGGCTTCCAGATCGTGCCAAACTGTGGCTTCGACTTTGTCCCTCGAGTCATAAAAAGTTTGACTCCATGAATATATTTGTATACTTGTTCTCTTTTTTGTTAAAGCATTTTATTAGCAAAGATTTGTTTGTTAAGCCTGCATTTTATTGCCGTCTGTTTTTATGGCAGCGTTAATCAATTTAATTGAGTGTGGGATTTATAGATCTCTACAGATTTTCATTGGAAATGTCGTGCAGCATTTTCTTAAACTTGTCATCTTGAGTTTCCAAAGGTCTCACCAAAATTTATGTACCCATGTTTAGGGGACTGTTGTAAGAAAGTTCTGGAGAAATGGATTCCCTGCTGTGACTTAAATGTCTCAATTACCTTTAACACATCAATTATGAATAGATTTTTTTGTATTACTTGACTTAATACTATCTATCCATGAAATTTATGGATTCACTTTGGCTCACTTTGTGTGTGGGTTCCTGAAATACGAGTTTCCTTATAAGACCTCTCAGAGAGTGCCCTTAATTGTTTGGTTGTGCGATGAAGATAACTTTTCAGACCCGCTTTTACTCTACATATCTGTTGTTTTTTTTTTAGGAACTTGGGCATAATCAATTAGCATTAATATGCCTGTCATGTGACGTCTTCATTACGTCCAGTCAAAGACCGGTAGCGTGTAGGGAAAAAAAGAGGCATAAGAACTTAGGCAGAGGCGAGCAAAAACCGCAAACACATAAAGTCCAGTCCAATTAAACTATCAGCAATCTGAAATATGTACAGATGGGGGGCAGGCAGCAACGGCTATATATATAAATTCAGCACCGCACATGCTGCAAAAAGGCCGGAGCAGCAGGTCATAACTCAAACCACACATGTCATAAACACCGGCGAAAGGGAGGAGTATCTGGAATCGGGGAAGTGTGTCAGGCGGCACACTTTAATGTGGTCTCTCTAAGGCACATGAGTTTCCAGACTCCCGAACCAGCGAAAGACAAAAGATCACCAGGGCATTATTCACGCCTGTTTGAAGTTAATTCGTGCGCAAAAGATCAAAAAAATGTGCAGGCTGCAAATCAGATGCTCAGGTATCGGTTCCCGTTCGGCAAAAAAGGATGCATCAGCTCGAATATCGAGACCCCACGACAAATTAGCCAACAACAACAATAACGGCCAGGCCAAAAAATAAAACCCGTTGACTGGTTTAGCTGTTGGTTGTGATAAAAGTTTTTTGATAGCCAAACGCTTGGCCCAAGTCTCCCGAACTCTGGGTTTTTCTCTCTCCCTTCTTATGCGGCTTTGCTCTTGGAAGAAACTGGTTTTGTTTTTGTCTCAGCAAATTAAATATTAGTGAGTGTTGGGGTACAGAGCCTCGATGGAAAATCGAGTCTTTGAGAAAGTGATTTTTTGAATGAAACTTATAGACATGTAGAAAAGTTAGAAATGTTTTAATATTATATAAACCTTAGTTTCTATGAACTTTAATTTTATGAACATTAATTTTGTTATCCAAAAACACACAAAAAATAAGAATAAATAATACCTAAAAAAATAATAAAAAGAATTCTATTGAGAGCATCATTGAGTCGGCATATTTCCCCGCACCAACAGTATCTTTTATGTAGTCTCTATAGCAGAATTTGATGTTTTGAAAGCAGTGTAAACTGATAGCCGTTTATGATCTCAAATGGCAATGCAGGTAGATGCGAGACCGACCTCCCCGAACGTCTGTTTTATGCCTTCAAGACTAGTTCATCAGATGGAATGAAAGGTTTGCCATTTGGCATATCTGCTTCATCTGCATAATGCCTAATAATAATACTAATTTAAACCTCCATAAACTGTGGAATTTTGATTTATTCTAGCATAGCAAATCTTAAGTCGGCATTTATTTGACTTTCAACTATCATAAAATATTAATTCATTTAATGTTCGATTCTGTTTTTGGCGGATTCCATGCAATCGCATAGAAATTACCTAAATCCCAATTGTTGATTCGTTAAACTGCATTTGAATTTATAGCGTTGAATGAAACTGCAATATGTTTTTCGTGATTATTTTTGAATGGCCATCAGTCACTCAGTCGGTGGTAACAGCTGTGCATCGTTAGCATCGCTGGCATTTTCAAATTTTCATTCTTCAGTTTCATTTCAACCCGTTGGCTATTTTTGTCTCTTTCGGCATTTCGGGAATCCATTTAGAATTATTCATTTATGTGCGGAATCATTGTGCCGCAGCAATTGCCAATTAGAAATTCAATTCAAACGTTTTGTAAAATGCAATTAGCGTGTTGTAACTCTAATTGGAATTATTTCATCGTGCGATGCACCATGCAACAGCGTGTGCATTTAAGTCCCGGCTAATTGGATTATTTTTGGCTCAGCGTTATGAAATGCAATCGTGGGGAGGACTTTCGGTGGTGAACTATCATTTCGCTGCAGGAGCAGTAAAATGAATTGTAATTCGGATTTTCCAACGAGCTCAACTGTTGGATGTTCAGTTGGAATGTGCGGATAATATTCCGCTCACTGTAAATCCAAGAGGGTTTATAGGAGTGCTTTTGAAATTCCAAAAATACAATCTATAGGGCCCAACCATTTTATTAAAAAAATAGTACGGCTTAATGCATTCTACAGATTATATTCTCTTTGCTCCTACACATATAACCAATCAAATATTAATGTAATTTGTTTGAAATATTAAAACAGTTTCTGGCTAATGTTCTCGAAACACCAATGTTTAAAATTACTTGGCTTTGAGATTCTTCTTATTCTAATTCAAACCTGACAATACTACAACCCCAGAACGTTTTGAAGTCTAACGGAACAAAAAACATACCGAAAAGATCCCAGCAGTTGTCACCATGGACTCATTGGTCTCGTTCTCCAAGTCGGGCGACTTCTTCTACGGCTGGGATCTCCTGTACAAGACAGTCCAGTCCGATGTCAACAAGAAGGCGGACCTGCTGATCGCTCTCGTTCACTTCCTGCTGACCAAATACTACAACTTTCGATGCGTGGGCATTGGCGATGATAAAACGCTAGAGGATGGCGAAAAAGGCAGCGAGCTGCTGCCGGAATGCTGGAACGATGATGATACCAAGTATGCGCTCCGCTACGTCCATGGCAAGCAGCTCTACTTGCTCCTGGGCCATATCACCGATGATGTGCTGCTAATCAATATAATGGATACTACCACCAGAAAGGTGTCCAATATCTGCGTTAATCCGGACACCCTGGTGGTCGTTATTGAGGGCAGCATTGACACCCTGATGCCGAACGTCTCGGAGATCGTCGATCGCTATCGCAATGAGCTGCTAGACCCGGTCTTTACGGGCAACTCGCTTGAGGTTACCACCCAGACGACCATCTTTGTGGAACGCACGCATACTCGCAATCCGAGACAAGGCGCTTTCTTTATGCCTCGCGGAATAGAGCCACGCCCCCCCTTTGGCTTTTTTTATTAATTAATAATGTCGATTAATGTCGTATTTAGCAGATATATTAAATAACATAAATTTTCAAACACTTAGTGGTTGCACTGAACCATTAAAACTGACTCACTTTTCATTTCTTCTTTCGGAAATTTGGCTTCCAACTAACAAATTCAAATTCCAATGCCGCCGCAAAGCCAACAAAAAATGTGTGGAGACGTAGAGAAAACGAGCAAATTTGTGTAATAAGCATCCAATTAAAACTTTTTCACACAATGCAACCCAACCCGGAGCAACTAAAAAGTCGACGGACTAACAATGAATGCAGAGTGTCTAACGGCGCGAAAGAGAGGGGCTACCCAGTGGGTGCGATGGCCGCCGAAGGAGTGCGGCGTAGAGGGAACTTTGTGTCGCCCATTTAACGAGCTGCAAAAATGTGAGTCGGCTGGAAAACCGTTAGTATTTATTATACGACGACGGTTTTGTGGGCTCGAAGGGGGCATAAAGGATTTCCGCTTGGTTTACTGAAATATGAGCTGATTTTCGACAATGCCAAAGAACCATACAGACGTTTTGGAAAACCTACTACCATTCATTATTCTGCGTAGAATGCGTTACATTTCATTCCAGACACCAAACTCAATCATCATTGCGATAATGACAGTGATAATTACAATCATGGTTATTGTCTTCCCCACATACCATATATAGATGTATGTATACAGACATATGTATATAGATCATGTTGTGTGACAATGGGGGAGGCGTGTTTGGATTTCGCAATCGCAAAATGTTTCGCTTTATGGTTTCCGTCTATGTTTCTCCCCTGTTCTGGTTTTAACTTGTTCTTTATGTGGGGGCTGTGAGATGTGATAAAAATAATCCATTGGCAGACGCAGACGATGGAAACAGAAGCCGAGAGATGAGAAAGAAATCTGGAGTTTTTGCACACTCCAAATTGTATGATGGCTTATACCGTAATTGGTGCATAGGAAGGGTATGCTACTTTGGTGTAAAAGGTATTAAATTCCAGAAATATAATTTATTTTAAAATCTATTATGACCTGGTTTAAGAACAATTTGCCGCTAAATTCGTAGTTGGGAGTTCTTCGTTTAATCCCTTGGAACCACTTACACTTGATGTTAATATTACCAAATACGAGCTTGACCTGTGATTCAAATTTAGTAACCTTCATTGGACTACCGGGTATCTCACAGTCGTGACTCTTTACTTTATTATTTCCCTTTGTTTTGGCTCTTTCGGTTACAATACAACACTTGAACATTGTTTTGCACTTGGCTCCGGCGCTGTTCCTCCTTCTATATGACACCCCCTCACTTTTACCAACTCCACCACATCCCTGACATATTTTTCAGTTTGCTCACGTATTAATTGCTCAAGTGGAAGCGACAAGCTAAGTGAAAAAAAAAACAACAGCATGGCAAGAAGAGGAATTTCTTATTGACCGAAACATGTTTTTGATGTTTTTCTGTACTTGAGCCCAGCAAAGTCTTACTTGCTATATATTTAATAAGGATATCCTTAATGGCTGTTTCTCTATTTTGATTTATGAAGGTTTCTGGCTGATGATTAATTTGTCGAGCCCTCAGAGATAGCATAACAAATTAGGCTAAATTAATGACATTATTTCTGAGGTGTGGGAATTATTTAATTAGTCAAGGTGTGCTGGAAAAGGTCTCATTCCTTCCATGTTGTTGAAAATTGGAATATCATCCGATTTTCAATTACTGTAATGCCAACAATACATTTTCCTTTCCGCTTTAATCTTCTTGAATTCGCTTTCTTCGGTATTACTTTCCCCTATCCTCTTGCGATTTCAATTCTGCACAAAATCTATTTTCAGACTGATAAATCAGATTAGCTTCTCCCTCGACCACCCATATATGTACATAGATTTGAGTGGGCTTCCATCACCACCCCACTCCATCTTATCCCATTCCACCTTATTTCTACCCCCAATGGCCTCCCCCAAACTCACATTTCGAGTGTGTGAGAGTTGTTTGTGAAATGTATAAGGGTACAGTACAACTTCAATGCCACGAATCCTGTTCTGAAGTATGCTAAATTGAAATCTTCATTCAAAATAAAAAATGTTTATTGATGTATATTAGAAGGATATTGTCCGTAGACAAGACAAGAGAAGTAATTTTGCTGACAAAATGGCTCATAAGTGGGGAACTCGAACGTTGGAATTTTAGGGGTACTCTGCAAAGGTTTTTTTCTATATAAATATTGTTGAGAAATGAACCTTTCACTCAGAATTCTATTTCAAAACTTACACTTTAACTTACAAATTCCTATATTCGCTTTCCCATTTCCTGAGAAATTATTCGCATAGCTCTGAACACAGCTCTTTAGCACAGTTTATATTACGGAAACTTCTGGTGAGTGCGTTTTGAGCCAGGGAAGATCGACTGTATTTCTTTTCTGCCGTATTGGATCCTCTTGCAATATCCATCAATGCAGACATCCGAGACATGAACTGCATATCAAACAAGCCCAGACGGTTGGCTACATGTTTAGGCGAATGTCGGAGGATTTGTATATATTTAAATCGGAGGCACTTCGTGAATGCCGATTGCATACTACTGGCCACTGAAAGTGCTTCACGGAAGTCGTAAATCGTGGCAAGAAACCGAGCTGACCGAGGACTTCGAGGGAGTGGCGGTGCAAATGTCAATAGTGTGAAGCGAGGGCTATTTATATGGAAATATCAAACGATTCCCCAGACAGACAGCGGTGCGCCCGTCCACCACAAGTGTATTTATAGGACGGGTCTAACCCATTAATGGATCCCGAGAAAACGAAAGGGAATGTCTATCTATCTGTTATGGTTCAATAGCATTTCCCCACTCATCTTTTCATCTTGACCGACAGGCCATCAGCAGCTGCCGCCTGCCACTGCGCCGAACAATTCATCATCGCAACTTCAGAGAGTGCAGCCAATTTTCAACGCCCCATAACGGAATGGCCACTTAGACAGCTCTGGCACTGGCAGCCGGAATTGGTACAGAAGTGTGTTTGGCTGTTTAGCATAAGCCGCTTAAGAGGCCCATGTCGATGACGATAACAATACGAAAACAAAAGACCCCGAAAAGACACAATCCGAACTCATCGAATCTTCTCAAATTAAATCCCAAATGCAGCAAATTGAATTTCGGGCCTCACTCTTTTCTCTTTTCACATATTTTTTGTCCGGGATTTTCCCTCTTCTACTCCAATGATGTTTGTGTTAAAGTAATACCCTAGCTTGTTTGTGATTATGCTGAACATATGTTGACAAAATCGGGGGAAGGGAAACCGAACTGAAACCAAAACAGAAACATGGACCGCACATGAGAACACAGAAATGCAATTGAGACCAAACGGAAGCCAGCTTCTGTCCCTCTTTTTTTTGTTTTTCTCATTCTTTATTATTCTGGCTGAAGAATGCATTATAGTTATGCATATGGCATATCGTTCATGGTTAGTAAAGCGATTTCTTTTTGGAGTGAAGGGAACTTTAATCAAGTGGTTTATATTAATATCAAATATTTAGGCTTATTTGCTTTTTAATTTTATTTAACATAAATATAATTGTATTTATATTGCTTTAAATGTTGGTTAAAAATCGAATCTTAAAGTTATACATTTACATTAATTATTTCAAGACAAACTCTTGGTCGCATGAACAAGCCATCTGCTCTGTTTCATCTTTGAGTTCCACAATTTATAAAGCCATCTTATTGTCTCAATGTAATTATAAATTTTATAAAAGCCATTGAGTTCAACCAGCTGGATTGGGTACGATTATGAATGGCATTATTCTTATGACAATTTAGTTTCTTTCTAATCTCCCACAAAATGCTGGTGGTATTGGTGCCAAAAACTTTGCTCATTCAGGAAAGTTGCTTCTCATTTTTTGTTCTATTTAAATTTGAACATAAATTAGAAAAATTGCTTTTTCAGCAGAAAGAAAAAAGTTTTATGGTGACTTCTACTCGTATTATGGCCTCATTGTATCTCATGCAAATTGTCACATGAATATGAATGCAATTCCGCTGTGTTTGTTGTTGCACTTTAAAATGCGTGCTGGGGCAATTGTGGAACTGGAAATGGGAATGGAGAGGGAAATGGAAGTGGAGGGATGCAGGAGACGGAGCTGGACAAATGGGCGTCGAGGCCCCGCTGGAGGCATGCAAAATATGTAAAACCAAGTGGAAAAGAAAGTTTAGCAACCAAACAACGGATATACCCTAAAGGAAGCATTACAATACAATGCACTTGGAATAAAAATTTAAAGATTTAAAGATTTTTTTTTTATATAGAGGATCTGAGGAATACGCCATATAAAGGGTTTTGTAAAATTTGCATTCCTTCATGGGTAAACGAAGTCCGAAAGATAGCCACCTCCATACGTTTTGACAATTCCCCTATCTTTAAACGCGTTTTTTCCAAAATCGCCTTTTTTAAACTCTTAGGTATCACTTCTACTAATAATAAATAAAATTAATTTTTCTCATTTCGGGCAAGTGTAAGGGTAGTTATGATTCAAGAAAAATGACCCCTAAAATTTTGATGACTCCACTTTGAACCCATATAAACAACGAATGATTCGCTATACACACGTAAAATTTCCCATAGTGCTAAGTTTAAAGATGTAAAAAAGTAATTAAAAAACACATAAGTGATGATGGTTTTCTAATTCAAATTAATTAATTAACAGACTAAAAACTTGAAGTGAGCGAAATATACCAGCACCATATACCATATACCAGCAGCCACCCACAAACCAAAAGAAATTCCTAAATAATAAATACATTTTAAAATGTCAATTTGGACAAACATGTTTAGTGCTTAATCATTTAAATTTTAGCTTGACAAAATGAATATCTTATCTTTTATTTGGACAACCCCAAGCGACTTAATTGAGGAGGAGGATAATTTAAGTTGTTGACTTTAGGAATTCCCGGGATTCCGCTTATTTGAAGTGCTGCCAAGTCCCTTCAGGGCCGAAATGTTCCCCTCCCGTTAGGGTATTTCGACGAGGGGCAGAAGAATTAAATCGTCTCTATGCGTCACGGGGCATTTGAGGCAGTTTAGTGGAACGGCGGAGAGTGAGGCTGACTTCGTTGACTCTGAATGGCCTGGCATTTGGCATTCGGTCGTCCGTCGTCACTTGAGAGCTCAGCGAATGCGGGCTCAAAAAACTGTATGTATAGAATATAAAAAAGAAATGAGACAGCGGCGCAACAGCAGAGGCAAAAAAGAAGAATTAGAATTGGCATGGACTGCCAATGAATTTAGCAGCGTGGCAATGTCAATGCACTTTTGGTGGGCTACAAAAATAGACAGCCCGCAGAAAGCGTGGAGGTAACGGGTTTGCAAAGAAACTCCATTTAAGTGGCACATTTTAAATTGAAAAAAAAGAAGCCAAACCAAAAGCCAATTGAGAATCATCTACTCATTGGCATGCTAAGAATATTCGAAATTATTTTCGGCTAGCGCCCCAAGACCCTTTTCGGAATTTCCAAACCTACGAATTACGTATGCTAGCAACACACGGAAATATCCAATGAAATTAACTACTTTGATTCTTAAAAAAAAAAAACAAAACAAAAAAATAATAAATTCAAAGGTTAATATTCTTTGAAAATTTTGTTAGAATTGAAAAAAAGTATTTAGAAATTTCAGTCACGTTTTGATTTCCTGTTCTCGAAACATGGAGAACTAACAACCAGCCTAATATCTATTAACACGTTCTTTTTCCTTCCCTGGAGCCGGGGTCCTGTTTAGATAAGATCTCCCTGTGACCAGTGGTACGTGGCCATTGTTTGCAGTCCTCACAAGCACTTGCACCCTTGCGCCCACACACTGTGCCCTGGCAAAGGACCAAGGCTTTGTTTCTATTGATTTTCCCGGCCTTTCTTTGTGGTTGGTTTTATGCTGGACAATTGTGTGTGTGGAGTACATCTACCTGAAAGTGCAGGCAGGAAGGACAACGGCTGCCTTAATGCCAACGGAAGGTGTCAAATCAGGAAGGAAGTATCGATTTCTATTTAAGCCCTTTCGATACATTTACGCCTTGTTTTAGACGGGAATTGAAAACTAAATATTGGTATTGTAACTTTGTTACACAATGTTGTCAAATTTTAAATTATAATAATTCAGTTAGTTTTTGAATCCTGATTATGCTGATTAATAAATATTAAAGTCACCATTAAATTTGTCCTTGTTTACATTTAAATAACATGCTTTACTAGCCAAAGCTTTATGATGGCCTCTTTATTCCTAACTGCATTAGCTTGAACTAATTTTCTAATGAAGTGAAGGTAATTGAAGCTATTAAAATGTTTGTGGCCCGTAAACAAAATATAGTTGATGTCAAAGGAAACCAGAGGTTGTTAGACTAGAAATGGTTTTCATTAAATATGGCCCTAAATTTTACCTTGTTGAGTAGATTATACTGCTCCAAAAGTTTAACAATGTTAAATTAAGATTAAATTAGACTTTAACTCTTTTAATATTTATATATATTTATTTATTTTAGAGACAAGAAGAGTTTTTAAGTTAAATTCCGTTTGAAAGCTTCCATTATTATACACATTTAATGTGTTATGCCGATTATCCGTAGTGTGTTATAGTTCTGGATTAATCAATCAAATGTTGTTGAGTTACTAGCACTAAGTTTGGT
>VNJV01018493.1:0-46225 GCA_008042635.1 Drosophila nikananu | reverse complement strand
AAAAAAAACTATTAATGTCGATAATATTTCGGTTTTAATTTTCATATGGCTATAATTTCTCTCAGTGCCCTGGTATGTTTTGTGTGTGTTTTCTGTCAATTCTTTTGGTGTCAGATTTCAATTTTGTTTCGTTCATTTTGAATGCGTATCGTTTGCTTTAAGGCAACCACGGCAACAACATCAAAAATAGGCATTTGGCGGCATTTTTACAAAAGCCAAAACCAAAAAGCCGCCGCCGCCAGTTGCAAGTTTATTAATTCAGCAACAACTTTGCAACTGTTTTGAGTCAGCAGCAGCCACAGCAGCAGGAGCGGAAAAGCAGAAAAGCAGCTAGCAGAAAACAGCGCAGAGCAAATTGTCATCCCCCGCGGCCTGTTTTTCCCATGTGAAATTTGCATTTTCATATGCCCAAGTGGCTGGTAGCTGCCGCTGCTGCTGCTGCACGGTATCCACACCTTTTGGCCATTGTGTTGATTTATGTTCGCATTTTGTGGTCATTTCTCTTAGCGGCCCAAGGAAAATGTGACAGCCTTTAGCCAAATCAGCCGACTGAATATGCATCCACCATGCATCCAAATCGACACACACAGATGTATAAATATGCAAGTATATATATATAGACATACTCCTTCCTTTTCCGATTTTTTTTTTTTTGGGGCACTTGGCTATTTAAGGCATTTTTACCTGCTTCTCCGCGTCGCGCACGAGAGTAATCTCAATTGCTAATTGAAGTCGTTCGAAATAACTCACCTGCAAGACACAAAAAAAAGAGAAAGGAGAGCACGGATTTAGACAATTATTTGGATATATATATAAAGGAGATCATATATAGACAGGGTTAAGCCTGGGTTATTCAAATCAGCTAGAGTTAGGGGTATAATTAAAATTATAACCTCAAGATGCCTTATAAATATATTTATATATATTGAAAAATATATATTTTTCCAAGTGGTTCTCTCATAAAAACGGTATACAATTAACAACTGCTTAAATAAAATTGAAATAAATTATTTTTCCTATTTAAAAGTAATTATTTTTATGGCTGAGCAAAATAAAAGAGAAACAGAAACAGTTTAAGTCTAAGTCTAAACATATAAATATTATAATTATAATTAACATGTTTTTCTAAAATATTTACTTAGACTTGAACTTAAATTGTTCTTGCTTCTCTTTTATTTTGCACTGCTGAACCTTGGTTTTCCTTAAACTTTTCAGTCTAAATTTGAATGCAGGTGGTAGATTTTTGCAGCAGCATTTCCTCCTCCTGATGCCACTCCCTATACCCATTTTTGGGCTCCTCGACGGCGGCGCCGATTAGCGATCTCGACACCTTTCGCATGACCCCAATAAGGCGCCGGCTTCGAGCTCCGGAAAAGTGCCGAGTTATGGGTTTCATTAGGCCGCATTCGATAGGCGGATAAAGAGTGACCCAAAGCCAGTCTCTCTCTAGGGAAAAGCCGGGGCCCCAAAACATTAGCACACACCCGCTAATCTGGGCACATAACTCTCCTCCACGCGGAGTTCCCGAGAGCCCAGCAAATGCGGAAGCACTTTCTAAAGACGTCGCGCCACTTATCGGGGTCTCCCAAAAAATCCAAACAAAATAAAACTAAAGCTAAATAAAATATATATGTTATTTATAATCGGGAAAGGAGGCAGGAAAATAACTGAACGTAATCGAAATTGTGCATCGTCGTTCTGACAAGGAGACAGAGCAGAGAGGCTGGGGGGAAAAGCCCGGGAAAATTCGATTAAAGGCGACCAGGTAAATGCAATTAGAGGGTGGGATGCGTTATTAATGTGGAGCGAGGAGAGCCAGGCTCCAAACGAGCTGCAAAATATTGATATACATGTGCCACATGCCACCCATATATATATATTAATATATATAGTTATATCCACATATATATATAAGCTCAGCCTAGGCATGCGGAAGCGAAAAAGCGCCAAAAGCCAGCGAAAAATGTGCGAAAAAAATGAGAGATGAAAATGCTAAGGAAAAATCAGTCAACAAACCTAAGCCAAGTTTAGAATGCCCTTTTTTAGAAAATAAAACAAAACTATCAGAAATATATAAATGGTTTAAAAAAGGTTGAAGATTATAAATTTACTGAAACTTACATATTCATGATTTATGCCATTTTAAGTAATATAATTTATTTAAAAACCCTTTAATTTTATCAAACTTATTTATAAAATATATTACTTATATATATAAAGAAATATACTGTTCAGCTTAAACTTATATATTAATATATAATATATATAATTAAAAAACAAAGACACTTAAAGCCTTGGCAATTAAAGGAAATGTGTTTCAAGGCTACATTTGTAATCTCTTTTTTATTTACCTTGCAAAAAATATTTAACAAATTAAATCTTCTTACCAAAAATCAACTAAAAAGAAAATAAAAACCCTAAAAAACATAGAGTATTCAAAGAAGAGAAAAACAGACCCTGACGAAAATCGGTAGCCAAGGAGCTCCTTGGCAGTCCAAGTCCAAGACGCAGTGCCTGACTTTTTATATTAGATTGCCAAGTGGGAGGTGTTCACACACACACTGCCCAACACACACTCACACACCCATTCCAATACCCATACCAAAGCAGGCTAACAAGCCAGGCCAAGACGTGTGTTAAATGAAAACGCATTAAAGCTCAGCGAGCGTTTTCAGTGGGCGTGTTGAGTCCACATTTTTTCCTTTTTTCGTTTTTACGCCAGCAGTGAGTGGGGGTTAAGGCGGGCAGTTGAGGGTTAAGGGGAAAGGCGGCAGTAGGCAGGCGGAAAAGGGGGCGTGGCGGGCGGTAGCCGAAGCTGTGGGTGTGCCAACTGTGCAAGCGGAACTGCCAACTCTGTTTAATTTTTTTAATAAAAATTATTTGGAGAAAGTTGAGTTTTTTCCATAAATCGATATTTATCGATTACATATTTAACAAGAAATGCATATTCACTATAATTAATTTGTTTGTGAAATGATTAGAATTTTAATTAGAATTATTATTATTAATTTAAAAGGTTTTTCATTGGCCTTTTTGGAATTATTTTGCCCTTAAAAATGTAAATCCTTTGCATTCGATATTTATCGATATTTTTAAATGTTAATTTATTCTCACAAATCAAAATCTAAAAGAAGAACCAAACAAATAAATCATTTTTTAAAAGTTTATGATAATTTTGAAAATTTTAGTAAACGTTTTTTCTTTACATTTTATTTTTACTTTTTTTTTCTATTAATTTGGTAGGATTTTAAAAATATACATGAGTTTAGTTAATCGTTAGCTTTTTGGCTATCTGAAAACCCCCAAATAAATCGATAACAATATCTATAACAGTTTTGTAAAGAAATCAAAATTTAAAATAACCATAAACACAGTCAGAAAATGATTAATTTCAATAAGAAAACCTTTACGAATTAGTTGCCATTGATTAATACATTTTCCAGGAAAAGGATAGCAAGTGGTCAGCCCAAAGAGAAAAAACCCGCTTCGATTGTCAATTTAGCAACTCTGCCCCACCGATGACGATGACGAGATGATGGCAACGGCTTTATCGCCCACTGTCATCTGTATCTCCGACGATGTCTAATTAGAAAATCACGTGAGCACGCACAGCTGCGTAGTTGTCATAATTAGAGACCATATAGTATGGCCAATATGCCCGATATCTAGATCTCGGCATAATGGCAGCCGATGAGGCACTCTTTCTCTCCCCCCTCTGTTTGGTGTTCGATATTGCCAAAGACAAAGATCGCCGCAAAAAAGGAAAAAAGAGGAAAAAACTGGGCGACAATTTGCTAGATTGATTGAGGCGTCGTCCCACAGATTTGCCAATGTCCAGGGCCCGGATCCATCTGCTGGATCCCGATACCAATACCGATACCGATACCCAACCCGCATCCCATGGAACGATAAATAGAACCTGTTCGGGCAATTAATGTCTTAAATGCGCCTGCCTGGTGTGGCATTGTTAATTAATAACACGAGAAGAGCGTCCCAGCGCCCTGGCTAGCGACTAATTGTTAATGCAAAAATCGTTGCAAGTTAGAAAATCAATTTTTACTTTAATGATCTGACAGGTAAGTGCATATTAAACCCGGACGATCGGAGTCCCACCCCCTTTCGGTGGCCGGCAAGTGTTAAGTGGGGGAAACTAAAAATAAGAGGAGGATATGGCTATGAGAATATGAAATTAGTTGAGCGGAGATTAATCTTGAATTACAAAGTGTAACAGGAATAAATAAGGAGTTTGTATATAACATTTTATGGTTTTTCTAGGCTAAAAAATATTTATTTCTCTTGAATAAAGTCTTTTCCAAGAATAATTTTTATGTATATTTGTTTTATTCATTGGTTTATATTTGTTAGGCTTTGCAAACTTTTTTCAGAGATTAATCTAAAATTACAAAGTATTACACGAATAAGAAACTTATATATTAAATTTTAAGTTAGGAAGAAGTATAAAGATATGTTACTATTAAAATAGTAAAAATAAAATAAACTAAAAGGGCAAAATATTTATTTGTGGGTTTCTGAAAGCTTTAAAAAATGTATTTCTCTTAAGAACTTTATTTTTTTATTTCTCTTTGTTTATTTATCTCTAATAAAATAAATATATTTCATATTTTTATTTAAGTTTTATATAAGTTGAGGCTCTGCAAACTTTGATCACAGTTTAAACTTGAACTTTAAAGTATAAACTGGCAATAAAAATAACAGAAATAATTAAAGAACTTTAGTATTTAATTTTGGGGTATGTTATTGCATAAAAATAATTGTATATTATTTTTTATTGTATTTATTTTTCAAGATTTATATATATTAGGATTTTTATGGCTTTAAAATACTTAAATTTCATTGGTAAAATGTATTTACTATATTTATTTCTTTATTATTTTACTTTACTTTATTACTAACTTTATTCTTGTCTGTATTTTTTTTTTTTTTAATTTAGGCCACGCCCCCTAAATAGCACTTACAAAAGAAATACCAAAAGAAACCGCCCAAAAAAATGAAAAAAAGAAGTAGAAATAAAGTGCGACCGCAGGCCAAAGCAAATAGTGTGTGGAGTGGGCGTGGCTTGTGTTTCAGTCTTTTTTTTAACCCCCCTATTTTTTACTCTTTTTTTTTGAAGTTGCTGTTGCGGCGCCTGGCAAATGCACAAGGCCAGAAGACTATAATTAAGCCATGCCAGAGGCCAACTCTCGGACAGGCCAAAAGAAAATGCGGCTAAAGGCGGCAGGCAGCCGAGCTAAGCGACAACTTCCTTCTAACCTACTAAAAGCGATACGCAAAGTGAGATGGAAAACGACTTTTATGCAAAATACTAAACAATATCCGTTGTGCGTTGTCAACAAATGACATGAAATTGGCAACGCAAAAGGAGCACATTTCCGTTTCAAGCAATTTCCGCGGCAGAAACAGAGAGAGAGCCTCTCCACTTTTGATGGGTAAGCAATTTGCGCGGCTAAAAAGGTTTGTGCCCCTTTTACACAAATATATATATATATATATACATGTTCATATTTATGCTTACGAAGCTGCAACATCTCACAGCCCTGACCCCCAGCAACATGTTGCATGTTGAGCTGCCGCCAGCTTAGGGATTCTGCAAAAAATTTTGCCGCCTTCTTTCACGGCTTTAAGTACCCTGAAAATGTGTACTTTTAATGTAAACTATTTGAAAATGTTAAGCAAGGTTTATTACATATTTAAGAAAGCATAAATATATATGCATATATTTTAAATATATTTTGAAAATATTTATTTAAATACTTTTTAAAAGCAAAAAACGTATCTGGTCAAAGAAAATAAAAATTAGTAAAGTTTAATCTTTAGTAAATGCATTAAATAATTGCAATAATTATTGTAAATTGTAAGCTACTGAAACTTTAATTTGTTGAATGAAGCTTTAATATTGGAGTAAATAATAATCATGAAAATGCATTAGCTAAATAAATTAATTATTAAATAAAATAATGAAATTCATAAGAATGATGAAAAAAGCATTATCTTCATAAATATAAATAATAATACAAAAATATATTGCAATTACTAGAAATCATAAAAGGAGGCTTAAATTATCAGCTTTAAAAGAACTTATAAAGCTAAGAAAAATTTCAGGCAAACTATAAACTTATATTCATTTCAAGAAAAGTGCTTTTAGGCATAATATTTTAATGTATAAATTTTTATGGGGAAAAATCCCATCAGATTTCTTTATAAATATATATAATATAAATATAAATATAAGAAAAACTAATCAAAGAGCATCCGTAGTTCCCTCTTTAAGCTCTACACTCCCTCTGATCTCTGTCCATCGCTTGATCTTGTACGCATCAAATGCTGATGCTGCCCCATGTGATGCCGTCGAGCATCCGTTCGTTTGCTGATTTGTATATCTAATTTTCATAATCTACCAACAGCAACAGCAACAGCAACAGCAACAACAGCAACAGCAAGAGCCACATCTGCAACATGCCACAAGCCGCAAGTTGTTCGTCTGTCTGTCGTTTGGCTAAAGGAAGGAAATCAAGTCTCTGAGGCTCAGAGGCCTCATTTGAATGCGTTTTCAGAGGGGGCCTCTTTTCCGCAGAGTGGGGTAAAGAGGTGGGGTGGGAGGCGCAACCACAGGCGGCACGTTTAGCAACGCATGTCAACGCAACAACAACAACATCATAATCATCGAATGAGCCGAGAGACTGGGGCCAGTTCTTTTGTAATTAACACAGAATCTGCTTCCGGCAAACAGTCACAATATAAGGAAAAACACACCAGGACAAGTTTTTAGCTAAGATTTGGATATATATTTGCAATACTGCTTGAAATCTGGGTATACTTATTATGATAACTTCCAAATAAATCATTGATATGATTTTAAATTTTTTAGCTAATGTTTAAAACTAAATTTCAAAGCTTTTTTTTTTGTATATTGAGACTGATCGTTTTGGCTAAATCGCTTCCTCTGATGATTCTCACTATGAAATCCTAAAACCTTTACAAAATATCAAGTGAAAAAATCAATTAAACATTCATTGATAATTACTATTATTTTATAAAATTTCCAGCACAAATTTGAGACTCCCTATCAATGTTTTTTGGTACTTCGAGCCGGATAGTCTCTGATATGTGATTCTTACCAAGATTTCCTTTAACCTCCTTTTAAAATCAATCAAACTTCTAACTAAATCATGGATAATTACTAGTATTTTGTGAATTTAGCTTAAATTTGAGAATATAAATCAATCCTATTTGGGAACCCCGAACCAAATAGTCTTTGATATCTGGATTAACCTAAGCTACATCGCTGAATACAATCTCCCTATACCTTCTAACAAATCACTCCAACCTCTAAATAAATCACTGATAATCACTATTATTTTGTCAAGCACTGTAGGTGTGCGTGCCGGGCAACACGAGCGACATGAGCAACATGACCAACATGAGCGACATGAGCGACATGGGCAACATGTGTCCGAAGCCATCTAGCGGGTGGGCCCCCCGTCCAGCAAAAGGCAGCTAAATGTTATGCAAGCCATTGGTTCCCTCGGCTGCGACATCTTCTGGCTGCTGGCAACATGCACCTGAGCAGCAACCTGAACCTGAACCTGAACCTGAACCCAGCAGAATGACGAATGACAAGACATGCAAACGAGGCAGGAGGAGCACGAGCAGGGAGAGGCACCACGAACGATGGCAACAACTGGCAGACAAAGGAGACAAGGAGACGTTGACAGTTTGGGCCTAGTCGTGGCCAAGATGTCACTTTTCATTAGGCAGCTGGACGAGGCCAAAGCTGGGGAGTGCCTTGCTGGTATTGGTGTATCCTGCAAATGTTGCAACGTTACAACGTTGCTGGGATGATGCATGGGCACCTGTTGCACACGGCTGCATGGCGGCGTTTTAGATTAGTCGCCTGTAATTAGTTAATAACATGGCAAGGCATGTCTAAATTGCAGTCGCGACATCAAATTGCGAGCGGCTGCATTTTGATGCCTGTATTTTGATTGATGTTGCTGCCGGGCGAGCAACTAGCAACAGCAACAGCAACAGCAGCAGCAACCTGAAGCCCGAACAATGTTATGCATATATTTAATTGATAAGTTTTTAGCACATGATAAATTTTAATATTGTGTAGAGGCAGCAAGGAACAAGTCACTCTGACACAAGGCAGCAATTGCCAGACAGTGAGTGCAACTGCAGCAGAAGCAGCAGCAAAGGCATCATCTGAAGCAGCAACACTTTCAAGCCACCTGTAGCTGGGGCAACATAAGCCGACATAAATCCATTAAAGCCGCACAAATTCCAAGTAAATTAAAAGCAGTTAAACTCAATTGATTTCGAGACGCAGCGGCAACAGTCAGAGGAGCAGCAGCAGCAACTCCAACAACAGCAACAGCCACAACACCTCGGCAACAATAAAAATAAACAACCAAAAAAGAACAAAAAAGAAGTATAAGGAAAAAAACAGGAAAATAAGATCTTAAAGGTCGAAGTTATAATACTCTTAAGGTTCAAAGCAAACTCTTTTTATAGAAACTAGAAATATATCGAAATTATCAATTCAAATGTTAATTACTTATCGACGTTATCAAAAAAATTTATAAATAATGTTGAAGTAATTTATTAAAATTAATTGAAGCAATCGAAAAAAAAAAATTCTTTAATATATTAAAGATTTAATTTGAGTGATTTATCAATTCGAATCGTTTTACCTATCGATATTTTCTGCAATTAAATTTATGCACAAAAGGCTGTATAAATGTCTTAATATTCATTAAAAATACGGTTTATTAATCGTACAGAAATTAATTATATTTATAGCCAACTTTTTATTTAATTTCAACTTTCTCTTTATCGAAATAATTACTTGGAATATTTTATATTTTATCTTTAAAGGCAAAATCGAACTAAAATCTGTATTACCTTCACCTAGAGCATATGGGAAAGGGGGGAAAAAATGCTAACTGAAATGGAAGCTGAAACGGAGACCCAGAGGCCTCGGCTCAATAAATTTTTATCGCGGCGAGTGGGGCCAAAAGGAATGCGTTGATAGTGAAACAAGAGCAACACCGACAGCATCAGCAGCAGCAGCAGGAGCAACAGGCTAACGACAACCGACAACAGAAGCCGCATTCAAGGCGTTGTACAAACACATACATAACAACAATAACCACAGCAGCACCACCAACGGCACAGCAGCAGCCACACACTAGACATTTTTGAGAATTCAGGCTGACAAAAAACAAGACCAACATTGGGAAAAAAAGGATACCAAACAGAAAAAAAGGGACACAGCAGCGAGGACTCATATGCCAGAGGCGGCAACTATCTGCATTTTTTTTGTTGCTGCCCTTTCCCCAGGGGTTTTCGGGTTGTTAGGGTTAACCTCTCGCAAATTGCTTTGATTAAGCTGTGAGAGCTCAACTGAATAAGTGAGTGACTGCCTGGCTGGCTGAGTGGCAAAGTGGAGGAATCGGAACGGGTCAGGACTTTATGGTGGAAAAAAATAGCCTAGAATTCTTTTTGACCAGTAACTAAGCCTTGTTTGGGTAGTAAACTCACAAGCCAGGATTATGGTAATTATATTTTGTTCTGGGCTTCAGATAATTCCGATTTTTATTGCAGAAAATTATATAAATTGTACATATAATATATCAAATTCTTAACTTATGTTGATTTGCATAATATTTGAATACTTATTTTGTCTTTCTAAGCATTTAATACTCAAAATATAAAAATTTGTGGATAAAAATGGCGCCCAATGGGAGGAACAATGTCCTTTTGTGAAATTGGCGCCCAACGGGGAAACAATTTCCCTTGGCAAAGTTAATGTCATTTGTTTTTTTTTTTCTTATACTAATAGTAGAAATAATATTATGATAATTATACTTTAAAGATTATATAAAAATAATTTGCTAATAATGTTATTGCAATTATTTGTTAAAATTTACCCAAAGGCCTGTACTTTTGACTTTTCCCTAAGGGAATTTTTTCTTGACTAAATTTGGTGAATTCTTTTCTGCTCTTTTAAGGATCTTCATATTTATGAATTATATTTTAGCTTAAAGTATTATTATAAAGACCCCCTCTGATTGCCATATCCAAGCTGTTTAGCAGGATTTGCATAATTTTTTGTTTTTTTGCAGCACCCACGCACTTCTCCATTGCATTTTGGTTGTATTTTCCTATTTTCTTTTTTTTTCCTTCTGCTAAAGCCTTTGCCATTTAACTGACCCAAACGGCAAAATACAACTGCAACTGCCACTTGTGCAACGGCAGCAGCAGCAGCAACAACAAAACTTTCTCTGGCCAAGAATGTGCAACTGCAACAACTGTTGCTCTTGCTGTTGCAGCTGCATGTGGGGATAAAGAAATGCCCGAGGCCAAAAAAAAAAATAAGAAAGAAAGAAATACGCGGCTAGATAGTCCGAGTCTCGGGCCTCGAATCTCAAGCCTTAAGTCGCAAGTCTTCCGTCTTCTAGTCCAGTTCAAAGCTCTCTGTTGGTCCACTCAAGTCATTCATGGCAATCGAGGCAACAGCAACTGGGGTTAAGAGGGGCGGCCACAAGGGGTTAAGGGGAGGATACAGCACCCGCCGCGTGTCGATTGAAAATTTATGATCACAATTTTGGTTAATGCATTTTCGTGTTTGTGCCATGATTACCAAATGTTATTCACGCTCCACCGACTCGCCGGGGATGTGTGCTTCCACACCGAACAAAAAGAAATAGAAAATCTATTTATATATGGAGTATCTATTTCGATCTCGTTTTTTTTTAATAGCTTTGAAAGTTAATACCGGTAGCATCCAAAGGATACTTTTTCATATTTCCCTAAGAGAACTACCTAGAAAATTCTAGTCTCTTTCGGAGTCCTTTTATTTATTTATCAAGTCAATTGCATAGTTATTCTCAGGTATGTTTTAAGTTATGAGTTTGCCAAATATTATTGAAATTATTTCTGTGTACTTGAGCATTTCCTTGGCCGGCAATCAATGCCAAAATGGCGCGGGGGCATTGCGACTGTTTACGGTTAACTAAACATTCCAAACGCTCCAAAAAGACAAACAAACAAATGCTGCACCGCTGGCCAAGGCAGCAGACACCCGGCTTTAAGTTCGCTTTAAGTTTTTTTAGCTCGATTTTGGGTTTTTCTCGCGGTTCCACTAATAAGTAGTCAGGGTTACCAGCCTTCTCTCTTTTTTTAAGTGTTTCTTCTTTCTGAAGGGATTCGATTTTGGAAAATTATATAATAATTTGTAGTGTCAAAGCTGATTTTTAGATTAAGTTATTTAAAGGATTTCTCTAGGGCACGATTCTTGAGTTCTACTAATAGGAAGACAGGGTTGCCAGCATCCTTTCTGATTTAACCTTTTTAATGAGACCAGATTTTAAAGACAACTAAACTAATTATTTTTTAAAATTAAATTGAGTAAACGAAATTTAATAAATAATTTAAATCCTTTTTTTAAGCTTTGTCGCAGTTTTATTCCAAATACCTAGGATTGTCAGTATTCTTCCTATTTTGGTGTTTTAATGAGACCAAATTTTAGAAAATTCTGGACTAAATTGTAGTTAAATTATAAATTATTTAAATGATTGTTGAAAGGCTGTAATTTAACTATTTCTTATGCTTTTAAAGCTACGCTAATAAAGACGAAGTTGTCAGAATTCTTGCAATTTCGCGAATTAATGAGACCAGCTTTCGGCAAGTATTAATAATAATTTATTAAGCCACAACAGCTTTATCTTAAACTAAATAAGTTTTGATAATTTGAATGATTGTTTTTAGCCAGTTGGGTTTCCAGAAATTATTTCTTAGGAAGCTTCCGTTTCTTTCTAAAATTTGTTCAAAATACTGACAACTCTGGTCAGTAACAATCCATTTTTTCGGTGGCTACTTGGCAGCTGCTGCGCGTTCCTGGTGTTTGTTGTCAATGCTGCTGCTGTCGCATTTCCGTTTTGCTGCTGCTGCTGCAATTTCTATTGCTGTTGCAGCAGCAGTAGCTGCTGTTGTTGCTCCCATTTTTGGGGTTAGGCGGCTTGGCAGGCGTAGGATTGCCGGGGCTAATGTGTCTTGTAATTTGCATGGCCATTTGTGAAAAAAGTGAAAAGAGCGCAGCGTTTTTTGTTTTTTCTGCGTAAATTATGCGGCATTTTTACCGTTTTGCCGGAGCTGGAAACAGTAGCACTTACAAGCTCCTTTTACGGCCTGCCTCTGACTGCTGCTGACCAAAAGCGGATTTTCTCATTCAAAATAGTCGCCAAAAAAGACGCCGAAAATAGCAAAGCAAAAAATGCAAACGCAATGCCTAGAAAATGAGCAACTTTTTATGGTTATGATTGCGTTGTCGCCGAATGCTAAATATGCCATGGAAAATGCTGGAAAAATGGAAATGCCAAAATGCGCTTCTCTCTTCCTACTTTCGGGCCACGTGGGCGTATGAGCAATGTGGCTCAAGTTGCTGCCGGTTGCCGCTTTCACACACAATTAGCGTGTGTTGCTTCTTTGTGTGGGTGTTGCGCCTTCGTTCCCCTCCCCCACCCGAATAGAAAACTGCAGCATGTCCATGAATCATGCCCAGACTTAAGTCTATTGTTGCTGCTGCTGCTGTTGTCGTTGACACAATCAACACAGCAGCAGCAGCCACAGCAGCACCAGGAGCGGTAGCAACACCACCAGCAACAGCAGCAACTGGGCAATTGATTTGGCCAACATACGGGCTGCTGATTGCCAGCAACTGACTTGGTTTCTTTGACTAATGACACAAACGACAACAGCAGCAACAGCAACACACAACAACAACACCAACAACAACACCAACATTAACACCAACAACACCAACCATAACACCAACACACAACAACAGCAGCAACATGTTGACGACACGCGCGCATCGTTAGCAAAATGAAGCAACTTCATGTTGCACTTGAGATTTTCTTACAGTGTTTTATGCGTGGGCTACGCTTGGAATGTGCTAAATTATACACTAAAAAAAAAGAATGTGCTAAATTATACACACTACAAAAAAAAAAGAATGTGCTAAATAAGGCAAAAAAAGATGTAAGTAAAGTAGTTTCTTTGCCTGATTTATTTTAGAGCAGCATAGTTGTAGTAAAAAAAAGTAATTTTTTTATTCAATTTTAGGCTTAATTTTTTTAATTAATCTATAATGAAGGTATTATTATTATTATTATTTTTATTGTAATAACAAATATAATTTATTTACTACAATTTTTAAAGCCAGAGCAACTATGGCCTTCAGTCTAGAATAATGAAGTATAAATAAACATTTAACTAAATGATTCAATATTTTTCTGTCTATTATTTTGCTCAGTGTGCATTTCCCCCAAGACTTTAGGCCGTCATTGTTGCCTTTGCCGCCTGGTGTTATTCCCTAGAGTTTGCTGCTAGTGTTGCAGATGCTTCTACTGATGCTGCTCCAGTTGCTGCACCCCGAACTATTTTTCTTTAGCGGCTGTGCTGTTGATGATCTGAAATAAATGTTGCTGCCTGCTCAAATATTTATGGTATTCTTATCAATTGTGGCCACATTCCCAGCTGCCTTGTCTCGTTTTCTGTGATGGAAATGCAATTAGTTATATGATATAAACATATATATTCGCCTACCAATAATGTTGACTTGAACAAATTAAAGTTTTCTTTAAACAATTAAAACCAATAAACAGACACCTAAGTCCAGTTTAATAAATATATATATAGAAAATATATGAGAGGATTCACACCTGTTCGCTGCTGGAATTCAAAAGAGCACGTGACCAAGGCGGCAACATGTTGCTTCTGCCACAAGCTGAATGCCTTAAGGAAAATATAAACAACAACAAAAAATAACATTTAAAAAAAAAATGTGAGAAACAGCAGCATTTGCCTTGCAATATCATAATTCACAAAATGCTGCACGATTCGGAGGCTGAGACAGCGATTTCAGAGTCATAAATCGATTAAGCCAAAAGGGCAACAGGTGGCTAAGATAAAGGGGTTAACCAGGGGGGCAGAAAAGGGTTAAACATCGAAACAAGGAAAAGGTACAAGGTATAAGGGCAACTGGTTATGGGACCCGTTTTGTGGCCACAGCTTCTTGCCAAATAAACAAGCAAACTGGGTCTGTAGGCCAGAAAACCGAAGCGAAATAAAAACATTGAATAAAAAAAGAACTTACAAAAAATAAAGACTATAAAAAAAAAAACCAGAAATCGTGTTGAAATCTCAGAGAATTCAAAATAAAACAGGGAAACAGAGGAAACGAAGGAAGAAAAAGGAAGCAAAAGCGGCAATAGGGAAGACGCAACGATGAAGAGGCGCGCGTGCAACCTTGAGATAATTTAATCGTTTCTGTTTGAGAGCAAACACACAGGCACACATAAACACACACTTTATAAAATAACAAAGACAAAAAAGAGAACAAGGCGAACAAAAATCCCTATAAAGAAAACATAAGAAAAACTAAACCCAAATGCCGATGACCATGCCGATCGAGCCAAAATGCAGCCACAAACAATTGAAAGCATTTTCGCAGAACGCAAAAGCATATCAAGAAGAGCGAAAGCGTTGACAATAATAGACGCAAATGCACAGCAAAGAAAATTGCAATTTTCATAGAACTATTTAACTAATTGAAATAATTTAAATATTATTTTATTTTGTTATAAAAAAAAACAAATACAAATAAATAACTAAATAAATAACCAGTGTATACAGTATTATAAAATGCAGACAGATGGACAAACGGACACGACTAAATCAACTCGAAAATTAAATCCTTAAAATATAATAACTAAGCTAAAAATAGATTAACTTAAATTCGGAAAACTTCTCTGAGTTAGTTTTTATAAGGCTTATAAAGCTGCGTACTGAATTTAATTTTGTTTTTAGATTCATTTTTGTCCAATTTTTTTTTTCAACTTCAACAATTTAACAATAAAAACTACGAAAAAATTATATATATATAAAATTTATAGGGTCGGAAATGACTCCTTCACTGAGTTTTGTGCTTTTGACTGATATTCTAATTCCCCGAATGGTCGAAAAAAATGGAAAAACTCATAACAAATTCAACTTCTTATCAAACAAAAAAAATTTAATGATTAAATAATAAACAATTTGGTACAACTAAGCACACATCTGATGTTTATTTACCTTTTTGGCCTTTGAACTCGGTGAGCCAAAAGTTTACCTCTTTTTTGTGGGTTATTTAGAAAGATCTCAAAATGATCGGCAAGGCACGCATTTCTCTCTCCTCTCTCCCGTTGGCCTTGAGATTTAAGCAAACAGAAGGGAGTTCAATACAGAAGTGACTGTGAGATCATCGTCATGCAGCAGCAGCATCATCATCATCATCATGATGGTCATGATCTTCGCTGAAGGCACCGGCACTTCAATCTGAACTTTAGAGATATGGCAAAGCAATAGGACTCGTGGATTCGGGGATCGTGGTTCGGGATCGGGATCTCGGCAAACACTGATAAATTATTTGACAGATTATATTTGCGTTGAACTTTGGGCCGTGCCAAGAAGACGATGACGGCGGCGGCGGCTACATTAATAAAAACGAGAACACACGCTGACGAGGGAACTCAGGTGGGTTGTTATTTCGGCTCAGGTGGGAGGGAAGGTGGCGGCATCCACACACACATACAAATGCAATAAACTAAGAAGAAGAAAATGCAAGAAGGAAAACTAGACGGAAATTAAGAAAATGCCACTACGCATACCCTTTATGACTCTTAGTTAGGTAATAATCGAAGCCAAAATTATTTCTATCGATAGAAAGACGGTACAGAACCTTTTAACTGTAAAGCTGTACCATCGTATATCGGCAGTATAATATATCGAAAATATCCTGTGATAAATATATACAATATCAACATTTATAATGAAGATGTATTGAAGAAAGACTGTATATCGATTGAGTTTTTAACTCTAATCAAAATAATCAATATATGGTTTATTGATGTATTAAAAATATTATATATCCATAAAATTTTCAAACTAAAACTGGCATTTTTATCGATAACAAACTATTCTGTTGCAATATTCAAATTTTTCATGATTATCTATTGAAATAAAGCACATTGATGTATCGAACAAATTTTTTATCGATTTATTTATTTCATTATAATCGGAGGATACAATAAATCGTAAAGGTATCAAAAATACAAAAATAGTTACAACCTTTTTTTAACGATACTCCGAATCAGAGGATTTACTAAATCGTAGTACAGTATTTATATTTTTGAAGGGTATTCTGTTGGAAAAGCCAACTCCTTGCTGCAGCTGAGAGAAAGCTTCGTTGCCGTGGCCGTTGCTCTGCTCTAACAAATGAGCGTCATGTCTTTGCCCGTCGCAAAACAAATCTGAGCAATTTTTTATGATAAATAACACCCAGTTCCAGGGGTGGCGGGGGGTCAGGTGTTCAAATGAAGGCAGCAGCGAGCAAGAGAGGGAGAGAGATGTAGAGAGAGAGAGACTGTTATATTTAGTGTAGGCCCCGCGGGCAGTTAACGGCATAGAGAGTGACAGAGAGGGGGGAGAGGGTGAGAGGGAGGGTAGCAGGCGATACACCCATTTTGTTCAGGTGGAGAGGCAGGGGCAGGGGCAGGTAGAGATGCAGCCGGCAGCTTGTGCAAACAAACAAATCGCCGTAGATTTATTTTAGTGCAAAAGCCTTAACACACTAAATTGCTCAGGCATGCGTGGGTTAACCATGGTAGCTTAGCCTCTATGGGAGGAGATCCCGCGCAAGAGGGGAGCCGCCTATCGATGCGGCGATGAAAAATGCTGGCTTTCAACGCGGTAATTAAAAGATGAATCGTCCTCGTGGGCTCCTCTCTCTCTCTCTATCTATCTCTATCTTTCGATGCCCTCTCTCTCAAGTGATCTCTGTCTCTCTCTAGTGCTCTCCCTCTCCCTAGTGCTCTCCCCTCTCTAGTGATCTCTCCCTCTCTCGCTTTCTAGGCCCCGATCGAGTTCGGAAACAAATTATGCTTCATTAGGCCAGATAACGCCCCAGATCAAGGCAGAAACATATTTCCAGCCAAGTACCATACATATATCATATGATTGATTAATGCTTTTAACATGTCCGCGCTAAATTGGAATGGAATGGAACGCAATGGCATTGGAATGTGCTGGCGCATAACGGTTAACTGGGAATAGAACAATTTGGCACTCTTGCAAAACGAGACATGCTTAGTCACAGCTAGAGAGGGGAACTGCGGAATGAAACGGGGGAAAACATGGCCTTATAATTCTCAACTCTAGAATGAAAGAGTGTAACTCTTAGCATTTTCTTTTTATAATTTAAATTTCTTGTTGAGACAAGCAAGAATTTGTATAGAATTTTTTTTAGAAAGTACCTAAAGAGCCTTGTTAACTAACGGAAGACAGCAAACCATCTGCTATATATAAACCCATTACTTTCACTGGCCAACCCTAACGGTAGACTGCTAGATATATTAAACGATATAGAACCATTATCTTTGCCCTTTTCCATTTCCTTTCTTTATAGACATCGTATTTTGCATTGGGTAGAGAGTGCACTTTCACCTGTGGGGGCTTAAGAACCTAACGGTGCCCTTTAACAGTTAACCCACCAGCTGGCTCTCGCTTTCTTCTGCCACGCGTCACGGCGGCAAACTTTCACTGGAACCACACTGAAGAAACCAACGACAAAGGGTTGCGTCCTGCCTGCGGCCAAGGGCCTTAATTTACTCACATTCACAGCTACCCTCTTCCGACAAACTGATAGAAATCTTCGGTTAAGAAATTTGGGTCAACAAACAGCTGCCAAAGGCAATGAGACGAAAGAAGACAAGACAGGGGTTCCGTAAGACAAAAATAAAAAAATGTATATACAAATAAAACTTAAAATGAAACAGAAGTCAGCAGGTAATATCTTCGAAAAACAGGGTTCTCCCCTCTATACAGTTCTTATTATTTTTCTGTAAACCCTTTATGCCTTTTTTTATATTTTTGGTTGAAATTTATTTTTGGCACGCGCGAAATTCAAAGAACAAACTTGCAGCTGCCAGAAATTCGCCATAAAAGTTAATTTTGGTGGGAAAAGCTTATCCTTTTGGAGGAATTAATGAGGTTTCAGGTAGGTTTAATTTTTGGGCATAAAAAGATGAACAATATCTTCAAGAATAATTAAAATTTAACATAAAATCTAATTCAAATCCTAACTTATATTTATTTGATATCATATCTTGGTTTGATTCCCAGGCTTACCCAAATTACACATTCGATTAGTGAGATTTCTACACACACACAGAGAACAGAACTCACCTGCAAAGAAAAAAAGAGTAGGGAAAAAATTAATTTCAGTTTGCAGGCAAATATGGAAGATGGAAAATTGCAACTCTTATTAATAGACAATCAATCAGCGGGTTCCGACAAAGCCAATATAGTCGAGGGGTTCGAGAGTCGAGAATCGAGAATCGAGACTAGAACTTGAACCATAACCAAAGAAACTGCAATCTCTTGGCCGGGTCTTTATGCCGCGGACCCCAAGATAATGGCCAGTTGGTGTGTGTAACCACATGTGTGTTGGCCTGCAATTAAGCTGCGATTCAGTTCAGAATCGGAATTGCAATCGGACTGGGAATTGGCACTGCCAGAGCTTTAGATATGACACTAATTATCGATAGATAACTATCGTTGATATAAAATCACGATAAATAACAAGCTAATAAGTTGCTATTAGGATAAATTCAAACCTTTTAACAATTTTAAACTCAATGTTTTGTAAATTATTCCACTAAAACAATACATATTTTTCGATAAACAATAGATATTTTTCGATAAACAATTTTTTGAGATTGCTATTATTGTAGGGCAAAGCATACTATATTTTAAATCGATATTTTGGATAAGTAAATTACAAATTATATACAAGTCAATATTTGGTATTGATATTTTCATTTTCGCACACTTCTCAAATTTCATTGAAATAAAAAATTTATGTACCCTTGAAGTTAATAAAATATTTTAAATATGTTTTTCGATATATAAATTTAAGATTTATAGGGTTTGACATATATCAATATTTATCTTTTGCTGCACCCATCCCTAATTCGAGTGAATGGAAGTGCCAAGAACGGACACAATAGGCCCAATGGTGCTGAGTCAAGTGCAAACACTTGCGACCTGTCAGCGCCCAGCGGCCAACCACAATGGCCTTCTCTTTTCCGCTTTTCCGCTCTGCGAAATTGATTAAACTCATTCATAATGACAACAAAAGCAGCAGTAGAAATAGCAGCAACAACAACAATAAAAAAATACAAAAAATAACAAACATAAAAAGTTCTAGAAAAGCAACTTCGATTTACTGGAGAATTGACCGGGACTTGCCGCCCTTGAAACAGAGCTTATTTAATGATGTGCTCTGGATTAAAAATAATTTAACAAATATTATAAGTAATATTTTAAGGTAATAAAATATAAGATATTCTTAAATATTTATTATTATTATATATATCCTAAATAATTTATATTTTATAAGCTAGAGTTAATGCTATAAGAGATTGTAAAACATTTGGAGAGTTTGCTGTCTTTGAACCTTATAGATCTCTAAAAAAATACCCCTTCAATTACTTAAATATCAGCTTGAAAATATATTTAAAGTGTAATATTATTTCCTACTGTTTTCAATAGCTAAAGACTGCCTTCTAAGAGTATCTCCTGACGGCAGTCAATTGTGGCTAATGAACTAATGGACATTTCAGGGCCAAATGCAAGCCAAGAAAAATCACTTTTCTTTCGCTTATTTTTATTTTTCTGTTTTGTATTAATGCTATTTATTTTGTGGCTCACAAAAAGTGAGACTAGCCTGGAAAAACAAAGAAAGAGACGGAAAGACGGACAGAGAAAGGAAGGGCGAATGGCAAATGCAAAAGGCGTGGCCTGCAATTTACTCGCGCCGCACAAATGGGAAAAAAGATATGATCCAATTCAATTTAAGCGCGTGTCGCATGGCGAAGGTAACAGCCATTTCTATATGTGCACCACTATACTATATACATATATATTTGTATTTGCTTTGACCCAGCTGCAATTGTTGTTGCTGCCGGTGTTGTACAAATGCAATTACAACTAAACACACGGCAAATTTGGGGAAGGGGAAAAGCCAGCAAACAAACGAAACACGAAGAGCCGCCGACACACGAGCTCTAAAAGGGGGAGGGAAAATGCGGGAGGAGAAAGGGGAAACAAATGAAACACCAACAAAACATGGGTTACAGTACTGTTGCTTTTTTTTTTGTTTTTTTTTTTTGCTGCTCCGCCCACTTTCCCACACCCAACGGCAAGCGGCGAATGACGAATGACGGCGAGCCAAGAGGGGGGGTGCTGGGAGGTAGAGTGGAAAACTACAAAGGAAAATGCTTACGCCGCAAAATGAATCCGAAATAAATCGGCATTAATCGGGTTTAATAAGCATTTATAGCAGGTAGTAACTAGTATTTTTAGGGGCAATAATTACCAATTTATAAGTCTTTCAATTGGTATTAAGCTATGCTTATCAAGAAACTGTAAACTGAAGCTGTAAACTGAGGAAATTCGAAAGAAAACTTATGGAAATGTTAGACAAAAGACTTTCAAAATCAAAATTTGTAAGCAAGAAATAAGATGTAATTGAATCCAGCTAATTAATAAAAAATATCCTTTAAAAAGGGGGTATTTACTCTAATTATTTTCGAAATAAATGTTAATTACATAATATGTAAAGAAATCATTACAAAGCAAATTATTTAAAAAGCATTAAATTCGTTTGGTGTATTTTTTATTATTATTACAATTAATAATACATTTTACTACCCCATAAAGAAACCAATTTTAAATAAGGTAACATTAAAGAAAACCTCTTAAAAAATATCTTAAAAATATTTACGATTTTCTTCAGCTTATGTTTTAGGCCTTAAGAAAATGCAAATCAAAATTTGCAAAAGAGATTGTGCTAAAAAAAAATAAAAAAGCAAAGGAAAACCCTAAAAGGAAAAGGGAAGCCTCTCGAAAAAGAATTGAAAGGCGTCTGGTTTGCATTTGAGATGAAAATGGAAGAGGGAGGGAGAGAGGGCGGGGGGGAGGGGTAGGAGGAGGAGCTGGAGTGGGTGAGGCCAACTGATGATGAGGGCGGTGGTTTTTCCTCTCTGTAGGTGACGAACGTCAACGTTGCCGTTTGCGCCGTTTTTAAATCGTGGGAAAATGTTTTTCGCTGCTCCTGTTGTTGCTGTAAGTGTGTGTATATGTGTGTGTGTGTGTATCTATGGGTGTGTTGTGGTGCCAAATGTTGTTGTTGCTGTTTGACGGCTGCGGGGCCTGTGAGCTGATGAAAAGCTTTTTTGCCGCTCGCCGCAATTCGTTGCGCTGCATTAAGCAGAGCAAAAACGTAAAAACTAAGTTTAGAAAAATCTGTAAAAAAAATGTACAAAATAAAGGAACTAAAAAGAAAATAAAAACTAAAGACTTGACTTAATTTAGACACTAAGGATGCCTGACTAAGAAAACGGCAGAAGAGGCTTTGGAATTTAAAGAAAATCCCATAAAATATATGCATCTTTCTCTTAAAAAATTGTATATTCTTAAAAAATCTAATAAATTTGGCATAAAATTTAAAAAATAAAAAAATATGTATATGAGAATATCTTATACAAAAACAATTTTAAAAAATTTTACATACTTTAAAAATCAAATATAATTTGGGCATAGGCTTTAAAAACCGAATTACACCTTAAAAATTACATAAAATATGACAATAAACTTAGCAAATCAATAAATGTATGCCTACATCGTTTTTCATAGACTTTCTTTATTATTTTGGGACGAAACACAATTAAATCTTTAATAATCTGGAATAACTTTCAATAATTTTCTATAATTTATTAGAAATTTAAAGAAAGGTTTCATTATTTCAAAAGAAATTTTTAAAAATCCACCTTACTTCCCAGAAAACGAAAGTACAAATAAATTAACTCAAGCCTATACCAGGCATCAATTGTGAGTAAATATTTAATTTAAATACTGGATTTCCAAAGAATAATTGGACAAGCTCTCACCTCGCCACCCTGGAGATTGCGGAGACGCGTTTATATGGCATAAAATAAGCAAATGAGCAAATAAGCTAGAAAAAACACGCAGTATTTAATAATATACGAGCCAACAGCAAAAACCAAAGCACTCACACTCACATATTCACCTGATCTATCGCCGCTGGCTCGCCCCCTTATCACACACGCATGCCGTGTGCCCTTGGCCACCGAAACACCACCCACCACACACCGCCTCCCACACGAGCGCACTTTGCCTTCGCCTTATCACAGCAACAGCGACGCTGGCAGAGCACTTGCATGCCATGCAACTTGAAGCGAATTTCTTTTTCTTGTTCCCAATTGAATTTCAGGCGTTTTCAATTTCTTTTGCCCTCTTTTTGCTTTTGTTTTACGGCTGTTAGACTGATAATACACAAGCAAATGACTGATAAAGAGACCGCAGCAAAGCCGGCAATAAGAATAATAATAATAATATTAGCAACAAGTACAACAAAATGAAAAAGTAAATCGGAATACAAAAAAAGAAAAGAAAAATGAGGAATTTGAACAACAGTTCAAGGCATTTTTGGCTTTAGCAGCCACGACAGACAGTCTGCCCATACAGAACGCTTTTCGATTATAACAGAGAGAGTACTAGGAAAAGGTAATATATTATATGGAAATAATAATATAAGTGTGGGGATTACAGGAAAAATCGCTGAAGCTGTAATTATAACAGTTATTAATAGTAATTAAAATATATAACGCATGATTCATGTATCAATAATACCTCAAAAGCTAAAATATAGGCAATACATTTTAAGTTACTTAAATTTCCCATTTAAATTCATAATTATTTATTAATTAATAAGCTAGACTCGAAAAGACTCGAAAAGGAAGTTAGAGGGTAAAAACTGACTTTATAAGAGGTTATTCTAATATATGAACTACAAATATAAATGCTAAAATTATTATTAATATCACTTATGCAAAAATTAGTGAAATTAGTTCAGCAAAAATCGTTAACATTTATTTATTAAAAATCTCTTAAATTTTGCATTCATTTATATTATTATTATAATTATTATTAAATTAATATTTATTAATATGAAATTTCTTATTTTATCATTCAAAAATGTTGATAAACTATAAATACCTTATTTTTTATTTATTAAAATTTATTAATTGTAAATCTCTAATACATTTCATTTAGTTATATAAATTTGTCAGAAATGTGGTATTTTTTTCCTTCTTTAAAACAATTTAATTATTAGTATTTTATTTTATCTCTCCTTTGAAATAAATTTATACGAAATTTTCTTATCTTTTCTATAACGAATTTTGTTATTTAATAAATATCTCTTTTTTCTACATTCATATTATTTATAATTTGTTTATATTAATTCTAATATTATTCTTATGAATCCCTTAAGTTTCACCGACTTTTCCTAAGATCCTTACATAATTCCCACATTTCCACCCAAAGCCCACACTGCGTATGCTTGACGCATCGCGTATACGCCATGTGAGCGTTCGCTTTGACTCACCCTGTTTGCTGTATGCAGCAGGCAGCGGCGGGCGATAGAGGGAAAAATATGAAACGCTCTCCAACAGAAACCTAAAATCAGTCTCTTGTCGATTTTAATTTATTTGCTTTAATTTTATACTTTTATTTTCTCTTTATTCCAGCTATTTTGCTGTTTTACTTGATAATTTTTTATTATTTGCTTTTTTCTTTTATCTTTTAAATAATTATGAAACTATTTGATTTTCTTTCGGAATACATGTGTTGGCCTTTCGTGGACTTCCTTGAACTTTGCATATGCCTTATGCATGCACTTCAAACGTGGCGTACATTTTGTTTTTTTTCTTCTTCCACCAAAAAAAAAAAAAGTAAAGAAATAAACAATAAACTAACGAATTAGAAACATGGCGCGGGTGGCGAGTTCAGGAAAAATTTCAAATAATTGAGGGCCTTTGGGGGGGTATTCTGATGGCAGAAAAATGGCACGAACTAAAAGGAATTTCTGCCTTTGAACACGTAGACGCGACACAGACGCGATGACGACGCGACGCAGAGCAGCGGCGCGAGCGGCGGCGTCAGCGGAAAACGCGTGCAGCCTTGAGAAGATCGCGATAGCGACTGAAAGCGGGCAGGAAAAACTGCAACGGCACTACAGAATGGCATAACGAAGGCACAAAAAAAAATCAATTAAAAATGTTAAAAAAACAAAATTAACAAATAAAATCAAATTATTAACATTTCATAGTTTTTTTTTTGAAAGGCTTAAAGCTAGGATGCCCTTCGCTGCTCCTGCCGCAGCTCTCGTTGCTTTCGTTACTATTCCGGCTGCCGCTGCTGCCACTGCAATTTTCGTCGTGCGGCTCCAAACTCCGTTTCGCTCTGCGGAAAGCCCGACGAGACGACGACGCACACAAATAACTAACTAACAGCGGCTGTAGTAAAATGACAACTGAAACCGCAGCGGCAGGCGAAATGAAAACGAGTAACGATAGAGCAAAAAAAAAAAAGTACAAAAACTACAGCAACAACAACTAAGAAATGCACACACTCACACGCCGCTGCAGGCCGCAGCAACACCAAAAGCACCCAGCAGCAGCAGCAGCAGCAACAACAACGAAATAAATAAAATAAAAATTGACGATGGGCAGCGACGGCGACGTCGACGGCAAACGCAGCTGCAGGCCTCCGAGAGCTCTACGGTTCTACAAAGCAAACAGAGATGCCAAAATCGCCAGTGATTTCGAATAGCGGATATAGCCCAGGATTTTGCTAAATTTCGAAATATTTATATTATTAACAAACAAAATATTATTGTTTGTCCATGTGCTAAATTTTGCCAAATATTTAAATTATTTATATAAATAATATTTGTGTTAATATTTTTTTAAAGTGATATTTTATTATTAAATTTTTAAATCAGCTACTTTGAATATATTAAATATTAAATATATAAGGCTTAAGGACCATAATTTATACTATATAAATCTTAAAGAAACAATGTCCTCTTCTATGAAATCTAAGCTTCTAAATACAACCAAAAAATATAAAAGCTTATCTCCATAATTTCTAATATGAAAGTATGAACCATATAATAACAAAAAGTATCCAGATCTTAAACCCTAAGAACTTACAATACTTGGTTACAAAAACAAAAACAACACTCAGTTCTTTAAAAACATTTCCCTGAAATCCAAAACAAATAATCCACAATTTTTTCAAAGCGATCTCGAAGTGATCTCGCAGTTTTCTAGCTTTAGCGCTGCCCTCAAAGGCAGCACCACTGATTCTAACATTCTTTTCGCAAACTTTTCACTTTTCGCTGCATTCGCTGCCACGACGAGATGTGGAGCAAGCGAGAGGAGACTACTGATAAACAGAGACGGAGAGCAAAAGCGCGAGCGGTAGGAAGAAAGAGAGAAGGAGAAAGAGAGAGAGGTGGCACTTTGCTGCCACGCTTCGTCAGCTGTTCGTTCGTCGGTTTCTCCTCTCTACTTTTTTTTGTCGTGTGTGCGGAAGTGCAGAGCGTGGCGTCGGCGGCGGCCGCGGCAGTGGCAGCGGAACGCAGCGGCGTAAGTGCAAGGCCAAACGCGTGCGAAAGAGAAGGAGAAGGAGAGTGAGCGGGACAGCGGGCCAGGGTACAGCGGCCAGAACAATGTGAAAAGGGAATTTAATATTAATTAAAGTGATCTTTAAGAATATTTTTTATTAATTTCTACTGGTTTTCTTTATATTTATAATATTTTTGATCTAATCTAATTTTAAAGCGTGCCTTTCAATAAATTATTTTCTGCCATTTTCGTTTAAAATTTTTTCTTATTTTTCCCTTTTTTATTTTTGTGAATTTTTTATGAATTTTAGTCAAGTACACTTTTTTTACGTTTTACTCTTATTTTAATACAACAAATATTATTTTAAAAATTGTCCTACTTTAAGTTTAATTTAATGTTACAGTTTTATGTGTTTTTAAATATGCCAAAACTAGGAAATGTGTTTTTTGCATTTCTTAGTTTTTATAAAGTAAACTTTTTCCTACTTCCTATTTTAATTTTTATGTAACTCATATACCCTTAGAAGAAAGTCTAAAATTTTTTCAGAATTTTGAATATTACAAACTATTATTTTTTTTATTGATGCTCTAACTTCAAAAAAAGATTTTGTGTAAGCACACAAACCAACTTCCGTTTTTATACCCCGAAACTCTCAAGCGAATTGCACGCGCGTGCCCTTGAAAGCTTAACCCAAGGCAGCTGTGCTGCCAACAGTCACCACTACCAAACCTCCCGCCCACAGCCCCACCCCCGTCTCCTCCTCCTGCTGCTGCTGCTGCCACTAGGTAAAGCCCCACCGCCACCGCTACCGGCACTTTCAAACTGTTTGCTGGCAAACAAAAGAAAGTGCAGAAATTGTTGAAATTTTCTTAGCGAAATCAGCAAAAACAAAAGCGAATTCGAATCTCGCACGTAAAAATGTTGCTAAGAGCCAATGGCCAAAGCATTTTCATTGCCAAACACAAATTTCATACACAAATGCGGTACGGTTCATTCTTTTCTATTTCTTGATCTCTTCTTATTTCTCTATTTTTCGCTTAGTTGCGCAAAAAGAACGAAAATACATACGATTCACAAGGTGCATCATGGGTACGTACTAGGTATGTAATACCCCTACAAAGGGTTATAAATGGAACATGGTGATCAAAGGGTTAAGCTTTTAAAAAGAGGAAAAAGATTACATTTATTTAAGACCAAAAAATAATTAATTTCCAACACAAAATAAATTGATTTTGAAGCTAGGTTTAATTTACAAGATTTTTAATAGAAATAAAACTAAGAAGCATTAGCGATCTTTCTCTATTCTCCTAAAAAAGAGTCAAATGGTGGGACTTTCTTTCTAAATAGATATTTACATGATCAACTCTACATACAGATATATAAATATAAACATATATACATACATGTGCTCCTCTTTCTCTCTGCGTGTTTGTTTATTTTATGTGCGCACGTTGCCAATTGCGAGAAGAAACAAAAAAAAGGGGAAAAAGAGAAAAAAAAAACTACCGATGTTCAAGGTCGTGTGCGGCGAATGCACCTAAAACAACAACCAAATGCAAAACAACAAAATCAAAAACAAAAAAAAAGGAAAGGAAAAAAAAGCATAGAATAAAAATAACAAACATTCGGTCATTCAGACGGGGAACATACGCAAAATGTTTGAATTCTACAATGTGCAAAAACTAGCACAGAAATATCTACCTATATATACGGGGCATACAGAGATCGTTGTCCATTACATTTTTTCCACTAAATTAAATTACTATTTTTAATGGTAAAAATATTTTTAATTTATTTACCCGTTTTTTCGTATCAATTGCATATTTTACGTATACGTAATATGAAATCATTTTGACGTTAAGTATACGTATTTTTTGGACTTATTGGGTTAAATAATATATATATAATTATATTATATATACATTAAATTACTATATTTAATGGTACAATTATTTCTAAATTATTTACCCGTTTTTTCGTATAATTCACATATTTTGCGTATACGTAATATGAAATAATTTTGACGTTACGTATACGTATTTTTTTTAATTTATTGGGTTAAATAAAAATTAGAGGAAAACTCAAAAAAAATATGTTATATTAAATATTTTTACTAAAAACTGGAATAAAAAATTTGAAATGAAAACTAGGAATCCGAATAAAATGTGTAATGAACATTGGAAAAGTCCCTATAAGAATACATAAAATAGGCAAACGCTTGGAATGAATTTCTGGAAAATTTCCACAAAAATCAGGATAAAATATAAAATAAATATTGCAAAACTCCCTGAAAGAAAAAGGGAAATATGAACAATAGGAATGAATGCTTGAAAAGTCCCCAAAAATTAACAGATCGCTTACTGTACCATTCGACCTGTGTGTGTGTGTGTTGTGTGTGTGCTCTTGTGCGTTGTACTCCTGTCTGTATATATTTGTGTTTGTTTATATGCCTGTCTGTATGCATATATATTTACAACAACAATTTGTACTCGTCAATTGCAAACGCGTCGCTGCCAACTTCGCTGTAGCAGCAGCAGCAAACGGCGGCTTCGCTGCCATTGAATTTTCACTGTCAAGGTCGAACGTTGTTCTGATGCGCAACGCAATGCGCAATGCGATCGGCAGTGGGTGCGAGAAGGAAAGCAAGTGTGCGAACGAAAACGAGAACACAGCGCGGCAAACGAGTGCACAACTGACGGACAACGAGAGAGACAGAATGAAAGAAAGAGAGAGAGAAGAGAAATAGAGAGGTATAGAAGGAGAGAGGGAGAGCACAAGTGCGGGAATGCGAAAAAGGAGAATGCAACACAAGTTCTCCTGGCTCTTCTGCCACCTCCTTTCCTCCTTCCTCCCTTTCTACGCACAGTGGGAGCAATACACAGATTTCCAGCAACATACAATATTTATTTATTTAGATTTTGTAATTTCTAAGAGAAGGTGAAGAAATGTGTGAATTTTCCAAAATAAATAAACAAAGATTAAAAATTATAAATGAATTTTTTCAGTAATTAATAATTTGATTTTTTGTTATTATTAGAAGAACATGTTCCATAAATTGAATAAAAAATGATCAAAATATTACATTAATATTTAAAACGAATTGAAGCGTTCGTAATTGTTTAAGCATAAATAGATCCATTTGTGTAAACTTTTTTTAAAAATAATATATATCTATTTTTACGTATACGTAATATTAAGTACGTATACTTAATTTTTTTGTTTGATTTTACATTAAATTTTTTTTAATTTTTAAATAACTTCAAGAAAACTTTAAAAAATGTCTTGAATTAAAAAAAAATCTTTTTAATTTTTTGGTTCTTGCTTTCCTTTTCTTTATAGTTTTTTAAGTACTACAATTTGCTTTATTTGTTCCTCGATCACCTTTGGACCCCACTGTGCGGGTGTGTTTGTGTGGGCGCTCTGGCGGAAACGATATGCGGCTTATGTAATGCGACAACAACAACAACAATAATGCAAAAAAAAAATAAAACAAGAAAAAATAAACAATCAGCGGCGACGCGTTGGCAGCGTCAAAGGCATACGCACACGCTTCCACCTCCTGCCTCCCCTCTCCATCCCGCGGCCCCCTACCGCAGTTCTACAAACGCTTCCTGCACTTTTTGTTGTTTTTGTCGTTCGGCTACGCTTTTCGTATCGCTCGGCGTCTGTTTTTCCACACCCCCCAAAGCCCTCCTCAGTGCACTTGACTTAAAAAGTGGCTAAAATGTGGAACATTTTTAATTAAATACTAATAAAGTTTTATTTTGTTTCATACATAAACAAATCAATAAATATATACATTGAAAAATAAATAAATTATATTCCTAATTGATAAATTATTAATTCAACGAATAAGCATAAGCATAAACGTTTTAACTATTAACTTTGAATAACAAACAAGAAATTGTCTTTGTAGCTTAATATTTATTTAAATATACCTATATTTTTATATATCTACAATGAACATTTATTAATTTTTGTTGGTTTTATTTTATATGAATATTTAATAACATGTAAGAAAGTCCCAACATTTCCCCCAGTGTACTCCTATTTCTTTATTTTCCCTTATATTTTTTTCTACGCCTTTTGTGCTTTTTGCATGTTTTCCTATCGCATTTGTTTTCTCAAGTTCGCGCGCGGCTCTTGTGCAATTTGTCATAATACCGCCCCCAATACCCCGGCGTGCACGCTGTAATCTCCCCCCACCCACACACACACACACACTGCGTATGCGTAATATTTCAAGAGAAGTAAAAAAAAAAAAATAAGGAGAACAAAAAATTGCATCGTTTTGTCAGCGCGGTAAAAACGTAAACAAAAACAAGCCGCCGCCAAATGCACTTTTGGCCATAAATCAGCGAAGAGAATGGAAAACTCACCAGGAAAAATAATAACGCTTACCACAGACCCAAAGGCGCCACGCCCTCAAAACAAAAAAAAGGAAACGAAAAAACTGGGCAAAATGAAGACATAATTTGACATAAGCGATGTTAAAGTTCACCAAATCGGCAAACTCGGAAACATCAAAAGGCAATGACTGGTAAGGGAATATCTGAACTCAAGGAGACCCTGTCGGAGGGAAAAATATAATAATAATATATATATGTATAACAAAATATAATAAATAAATTAATTATATAAATAAGGAAGAAATATAATAAGAATTTACAATAATATAATATTTACCAAAGACTTATTTTCTAATAATAATAATAAAAAAAAATAAAATGTCTGCTGAATTTAAATTACAAAAGTTATATATTTAATATAGTTTATAATAGTTAAATAATAACAGAAATTAAACATAGAAGCTTTGAATAACTATGAGAAAAACGTAACTACATTTGTATTGCTATTATTAAAAAATTATTTATATAAACATTATTTGTTATCTATATACATATATTTATTATGTTTACAAATTATATTTCCAAACGGTTAGAGCGCATAATAATAATAAATAAAATAATAATAATAATACATACGATAAAATGTAATAAAATGTACTAAAGAATTACTATAATTTTTAATACATTTCTATATTGATTTTACTTTTTATTTTTATTGTGTAAACTAATTATACTTTTAGCGGCCGAATTTGACTTTTAAACGAAGCTATTATTATTTTTTTTTAATTATTAATTATTATTGTCTTTATTTTATTTATTATTACTCTTTTTTGTATATTATTTATTAACATTAAATTATTATGTATTTAATTTAACTTTGAAGCGCATTTATTTATATTTTAATTAAGTTATAGTTCATTTTTAAGATCAATTTGTAACCAAGCCAGTTGTTAAAATCCTATAAAGACTAAAAACCAATTATGTATTTTAAAATCAACTCAAATTATAAATTTTTTTTTTAATAACTTTAAAAATCTTCTTAAAAATATATTTAACCTAGTTAAAAACTTTAAATTCACAATACCCCTTCAGAAGAGTAAAAAAGCACAAGAAAAACAGTGATTGACTCGCCTCAACTTGACGACGGGGCAGCAGTCTGCGGCTGCGCGGTCGGCTCTTTTGGTGATAATGTCAAAGGACTGGGCCCCGCCCCCTCAACCGCTCCTTTCCCCACCTACCCACCTCTTACCCCTCCTCTACATCAACACCATACCCCCCTCGCAATGCTTAATCATGCGAGCGGCAAGAAAAACCGAAATGCAGCAGCAAATGCAGCGCCTGTCAAAGCTGCGATTAATCTCACTCACAGAGTTGTTGGAGAAAGAAGGGGGAAAATGGGGGGAAAGGGGGAGGAAAATGCAGCAGCCAAAACCATTACAGTGGTTGCAAAAATATTTGTATAATAATATATATATATCTGATAAAAGAATAAAAGTAAGAAAATTTAAGATAAACTTAGCTTTGACATTCAACATTTAAAGCAAAGAAATCTTATTTATTATTTACTTAAAAAACGTATAAACATAATAATAATATTTTTAATTTCCCTTTCAAGTTAATATTTAACCCACTGTTGCCCGGCTGAGGCTGCGGCATAATTGAGATATGAACTTGGCAATATTTCATAAAAAGAAAATACATATATATATAGAAAAAGGAGGAGGAAAGACAGGGAACAGAAGGAAGAGGAGGAGAAGCAGGAGGATAAGGGAAATGAGGTGAGGCAGAGAAGACTGGTCAAGCCCAGGACCGACTCGGATCGCGGCTCGTTCGTCTAGAAATAACTTAATTGTCACTCAATTACTCAGTTTTCAGCTAAAAGCATTCATTGCTCTGGCTTAACGTCAAGCTGCAGCAGCGGGGGGAGATGGAACCAGGAGATGGAGCCAGCTTTGGGAACCAGAGCTGGAGTTGGGAGTGAAGAGTGGCGTAGGTACCCGTCGCCTAGGCGTGAATAATAGCCACAAGAGACGCGCGTCTTGGCCATGGCCAAGCTGAATGAAAATTGATGAGTTGCGACAGTTTTTGGCCAAAGGGCAAGCAAAATCGGCCAGCAAAGGCCAGGAGAAATTTTAGGAAAATATATAACAAGCGTTTGAATGCTCTAACTAAATATAATAAGATAATTTTTTAAGTAAATGAATAATAATAAACAGTAAATAATAAATAATGATAAGAAATAAATAATCATAATAAATAAATAATGATAATAAATAAATAATGATAATAAATAAATAATGATAATAAATAAATAATGATAATAAATAAATAATATTACTCGCTAAGCAAACATGTTTGTAATTAATTTATTTTCATGAAAATGTTACGAAAATAATGTACATTTTAAAAATATGATTATAATTAGTAAACAATATAATATTTAACATATATTTTATAAATAATATAATATTTAAAATATATATTATAAATAATATAATATTTAAAATTTGTATTATAATTAATATAATATTTAAAATATATAATACAAATAATATTAAACCAAATAAATTAATTTTAAATAAGCAATAATTTTAAATTATGACGACAAGCCTGCAATTATTAAAGATTTTTTATTTAATCTATACACAAATATTTTTTAAACTGCAGGAATAGTGTTTAAGATCTTTCTTTATAATTTTTTTTATTTATTAATAAATAAAATAAATAAAAAATAGGAATACAGGTAAAATGATGCGTTAAAAAATAATAGATTCTCATGTAAGCACATAAAAAGGTTCTTAAAACTGCAGCAAGTTCTATAATAAATATTATTTCCAGGTATTTATATTCAAAATTGATAAATAATACATTTACAAATAATAAAAATATATTTAAAAATTATAAGATGCATAAAAACATAAATATATATTACAATAAAATTCTTACCCCGATTTACAGGCAAATAAATAAATATTTCGTTTACATTTCAAAGCATTTTCCTGCCCAAAAGAAGGCACTCCTCGGGCAAAACCGAAGAAGGTTTAAAAAAAAAGGGCTCCCTCATCCTAAATCTAGGGACTCCTCTGGCGGGACGCTCTGATGGCCAAAGCACTTTGTCATGGTCCCTTTTTATGGAGGGATTGGCCAGCTCCATGCAACTATCAATCAAATGGCTCGTGTGGGTGACCGCGAACCCCAAGAAGAACTCCAGAACAACAAAAGGTCAGCGAGTTCCGCGCCTGATTGACATAAATGGATGCATTCTCATTTTGATTGGTGCCCTGCGATGATTGAACCCTGCTAATGAGCTATATTGACCCCAAAAAAAAGATTATGAACCTGAGGTTCTTTTAGGGTGATTTTCTAAAGGATCAAATCGATTGATGGTAATAAAAGCTTGGTTAAGAGAGTTTTTGATTGATGGGTGTTTTAGACTCTATGATTGACAGTAAATAGTGCAGTTCGTTAGCAGATTGATTGATTGATTGATTAAGTAAGGAGTTTTTTTTTTCTTTATCAATTATGTTTTGTTTTTAATAAATACGAATTTATTTTGACACTTTTTTCTAGTAATTTTCAGTTTTCTTCTTTTTAAAAAGTATTATAGAATGATTGATGCCTTTTTAGTGGGTTTACAAAGCCTCCTCCTTCCTCTCCACCTTCCTCTCCACCTTCTTCTTCATCTCCTTTTTCACCTTCTACTTCTTCACCTCCTCCTTCCTCCCAAAGAACCTTTGCTCTCCTTCTAGCCATAAAACTCCATAAATCCTAATCAAAACTAAGCGCAAACAAGCTAAAGCCAAGGACTTTGGCGAAAGGAGTTAAGAGAGGGGTAAAAGGAGAGTAAAATGCCAGTAAAAGGAGGTAAAATCAGGGATCTGAAAGGGGCTTCCATAGCCACCTCTGGTGCCATGAAACGTGAATCTATAAATCCATTAATGCCATTTACCGCATAAACATAAAGTAAACGCGCTGCAGTATGATCATTTCCACGATGATGATAATGATAATAATAATGATGATAATGATGATGATGACGTGGAGAAGGCCGCAGACTTTTCGGGGCATCAACACCAAAGGCTAAACATTTTCGGATCCCAGATCCACAGATCCCCAGTCAGCCTCCTAAAAATCTTTCCCCCTTCGAACCGAAAGGCAATTGCTCCATAAAGTAAAACTAAATTGCTCAATAATTTTGTCCACATTTGATTATGTCTTCCCGAAGAGGAGTGAGGGGAGTGAAGGTAGGTAGTTGGGCACAGCTACACGGAGAGAAAATGCTATGCATTTTGAGAATATTTAACTTAAAAGCTACAAGTAGCAAAGGATATATCAAGAAGCAAAGTATAAATAGCTTTAGCCTATAAAATATTATGTTTTTTTTTTTGTAGAAAATAATTATTTATATCTATTTCAAACGAATTTTGATAAATATTAACTAAAAATAGCTTTAAAATAGTAAATATTCTATATTTATGCTTAGGAAAATAATTATTTAAATTTTTTTAATTTAAAATGTGATAATTATAAACTCAAAGTGCTTTTAAAATATAAAACATTCCCTGTTTAAGCCTAAGAAATTATTATGAATATTTCCTTCAATTAAAAACCCTTTTTGATGTTATTTTCTTTGAAATAAAATGTATTTTAATAGTTTTCTCCCCTCAACCCATTTCTTGTTCATTTTTTGATTATTTTGTTTACAGTGCCCAGTGAACTCTACCTTCCCCTTGCCTCCCCCTCAACCTTCCACAACCGAATTGCAGTCACGATTGTGCGGGGCAGGCCAACACTAAATTCAAAACCCATAAAGACATCAAAGCAGGCAACGCGTGTAACAATTTGCCAGAAAAGCCAGGACGGCAACAAATGCAACAAAACGCAAATTAACAACGGACAGACACAGCGGAGAGCACGAGGAGATGGCGAGGGAGGAACCTGGGGGACCTGGAATTGAGGAACTTGCAACTTGGAACTTGGAACTTGCGACTACAAACGACGACAACGATCGGCCAAAAAAAAAAAAAACAACATCAGAAAAACTAAAAAACAAGGCGACCTGGCCAGGCTATCCGCACCCGCACAATCCCAACAACAACCACAAAAACAACACGGAGTGGTAACAACAGAAACAACAACCAGAGAAACAACAACCTCGAGGCTGGCCAAGAAGATGCTGGCTTCACGAAATTGGACATACCCTAGAAAGAGCCTTAAAAAAAAAGGGTCAAGAACTTGGTCTAGAAAGAGGAAAGCCTGGAAATATGAATTATTTTGGTTGGAGGAAATATCTGTTGGTGGGGGTTTAATAAAATTTAAATATTTACTTACACTAATTTATATATATATTTATATAACATTATAAAACTATTTCAAGCTTTTTAAAACTACTGAAATATGTATATTTTAAATTTTTAATTTATCTAACATATTTAAAGAACTTCTCCCAGAGCTACAAAACTATATATAAAACTATTTCAAGCTTTTTATATATATATTATAATTTTGTAAATGATCTAAAAATATTTAAAGAACCTCTCTCAAAGCTACAAATTATTCTGATAAGAATAAAGAACTGTCATAATAATTAAATATTTAAATTCAGAGCTGTATACATCTAAAAAAAAAAAATTAAACATGTATTGCCAATATTTATTAAAATATGTATTTTCAATGTTTGAAACATTTTTAAATATTTAATTAGGAAGTTAATAATTTTTTCAAAGTTTATTAAAATAAGTATTTTTAAAGTTCTCAACATTTTTTACAAATCAAGTATTTTATTACGAATTTCATTAAGTTTTCCTATAAGTACTTAAATTTTTTGGGGCACCTAACAGCATCCATTTAATTTAAATATTTCATATATTTTTTTATTTAATTGTTTTTCTTATAAATTTTATATATATTTTTTTTAATATATTTAATGAAACCTAAGAATGAGAAAATAGTAAAAAATAATTAAATACATTTCATGGTAATTAATTATTTTGTACCGTTTTCTCAATTTTTGTCTACGTATTCTTATTTAAAATTAAATATTCACCAAATAAAAATAGTAACAAATTCAATTAATGTTTAAAGCCATGATTAAGCTATGAAATTCTCAAATATCTTTTGGCTTTCTATTTTTGTGGGATTTTATAAAGCCTGAAAGAGAGAGACAGAGCCACCCACAACGCGGAGACTAGGAACAGGTATTGTGTGTGTGGTGTGTGATCGGTGTTTGTGTGGTTTTTAGATGAACTCCGGATTTTGTTTTCATTTTTTTTTTTTTTTTTTTTTTTTGGGATTGGGGGAGAGGCAGATGCCGCCTTGGGCTGGCGATCGATGGATGGATGGATGGTGGAGCTGAAATGCTCATTAAAAATGTAGAAAGCTCTCCCGAAAGAGCCACCCCAAGATCGATAGGCACCGATCAGCGATCACCGATTGCCCCCGCGCCGATTGCCCCGATTGCTGTCAGCGTTAATCGCACGATCTTAATTTACAGCAACAACGGAGAGCGGGACAGGACAGGACGACGACTACCGGCGACAGAGATCACTTACAAAGAGAGAGAGGGAGAGAAAGACAGAAAGAGAGATAGAGTGAGAGAGATAGAGTGAGACAGAGACAGAGGCTATATCCCGAGATCTCTTGGCCAATTTGGCGAACGCAACTTTCGCTTTTTAGCCAACTGCTAACGACGTCAATCGACGGCAATTTATTATTATGCACTAGTGGCCGCTTGTTCGCATTTAATTCAATTAAAAGTCGGTTAGAAATCATGGTAATTATGTTTCGCCAAAAGAATGGCAAGTGTATAATGATTGCAGTAATGATCATTAATCGATCAGCGTACCAAAATCCCGATTTTAATGTCGTGATCGGTAAATCAAAAGAGAAAAACTTGAAACTAAGTCGATCGTTAATCGAACTTTTACGAGTCTTCTCCCCCAGATTCACTTAATTTTCTTTATGACTCCTTGGATAATAAACACCATAAATCAGGGGATTTATATATACCCAATAAGTTCGGTTCTTAAAAAATATAGGAATATTTACTTCAACTCTAGTAATCTTGTCTATATTTTTATTGGAAAAATCTTTGCATCAATATCTGTGTTTGAACATCAAAATTGCTATTGCCAAATCCATCACCATCGACCGAAGGGAGATTTCAAATATGAAAAGAATTCAGCACACAAACTAATACAACAACTACAATAACACCAACCACAACAACAACAATCACAACAACTTTGACAACATTGAACAACAACGCTTTCCGCTTTTGCGATAAGGCCAAAAAACCAAACATCCAACAAAACCAACAACCACCAAACACCAACAACTACACCAACAATTGTTGGTGAGGCGTGTGTGGGCGCAATTTTCCATTGAATTATAATTTTTTTACATTACAATTTTCCCTCTCCAAAGGTGTACAGTGAACAAAAAGGAGATTCATAAAATATGTATAATTTCATAATATATTTAAAAAATCTCGTTTCAAAATATACAAATTAGCCAGCGTTCTTGACTTAAAATATAAGAGTTAAAGCCAAATAAAATCAAATTAAAATAGAAAATATAGAATTAGTCAGATTTAATAATAAATTAAATATATTTGAATGAATATCTAATTCATTTAAATACTATAAAACAAAAACATACTAAGTTAATTAATTAAAAAAAAGAAATATAGATAATACTTTTTTGCTGCTTAACATTATTTATTATTTGATATTTCCTATTAGTTTGGAAAGCATTTACCTTTCCTATTTTTCATTCTATATTCTATAATTGTATTTTATTTTATTCATTTTTATTTTGGTAACTTGATTTATTCAATGTTCTAATTGAAATTTTTCCCTCTGCATCTATCGCTCTCTGTGGATTTTGGCTTGTCATAATTTTCATTACATGTTTTTCTGCCATGTTTGTTCGCTTTCATTCCGTTCGGGGGGCTGCTAAAACCAAAGCGTACCTATAAAGTCTGATAAAGATCTTTTGCCATAGAGAGTGTGCGGGCTGTAAGCTGCAGGAAAATAGGCAACAGCACACAACAACAACAAAAATACCAGTATCAACAACAAAACAACATTGAACAACAGCAAAAATTGCAACAATCTGATAAAGACAACAAACTGAACTCAACTCTGAGAGAGAGAGACCTCAATTGCGGTTTGTCTGCCAACTACAAGAAGAAAATAAAAAGAAAAACAAATAATAAAAAATATAACAAATCAAAAAAAATGTAAGACACAAAATAAAGCATACAAAAAAATAAAACAACTAAAAAATAAATAAATACAAATTTTTGTGCAAAAAACAAAACCTAAACCAAAAGTGCGTGAGCTGAAGGGAATCTAAAAAAAAAAACTGTGGGCAGCTGGCGACACTTTTGTCACAGAAATTATCAAAGCCAAAATATTGACAGACGTGCGATATGAAATTATGAGGTTTTTCCAGAGGGAAATCAATGAAAAATATAGAAAAATTAAAAAAAAAAAAATAATTAAATATATATTTTGAATTAACTAATGATCAATTTATACATTTTAAAGACAGTTTTCCCACAAGGAGTACTCCAAAATTAACTTGTTCTCATTACAATTTTCCCTCAAATTTCAGCGAAATTTTTAATAGTGGTTCTAAGGGAAATTATGAGCTTTTCCGGAGAAAAATTAGCATGAAAAATATGAAATATTACTAGGAGAATAACTATTTATATACTTTTAGTTAAATATGAATAATTTTTCAAATAAATTTTTCCACAAGGCTTTCTCAAACATCACTTTGCTCTTGCCATAATTTCCTTTAGCATTTCAGCCAAACCTAGATTTAAAATCAACCCGATGGTTCAAGGATATATAATCCAGAAGAAGGTTAATGCTGTTTAGACTTGGCTTGAACGACAACTGTGTCAAAACAAAACGACAACTAACAAAACTCGCCACAAAATGCGGTGTGAGTGTGCGTTGTGCGCCTGCGCCCCGATTTTCCTAAGCAATTTTTCTTCTCATTTTTTTGTAGTTGTTGTTCGCTTTTGCCCACCCACGCAGCCTCCGTTGACGGATTGAGAGATTTTCCTGCTGGCTTGCTATATTTTCCTTCCTTTTTATATTTTTTTGTGCAATTTTTTTCCATGGATATATAGTACTCTATGCTGTTGGACGCAGTGGCGCAAATCGGGGACGCCATGACATTATAATATGTCAATTTTTATGCCGCTTGGCAGGCGCGTGTTAGAAAATGTCAAAATCCAGCGGCGCAGTCAAACTCTCAAGTCGCACAACAGCAACAACAAATAAAATTAAAAAAAAAATAATAATAAAAAACCTAGAAAAAAAATCAAGGAACAACAGCAACAACATGAAAACAGTAAAAGCAACAACTCTATTGTGCGCCCACGCGTTTTGTTCGCGTTTTAAAACGCGACCACTGTGTGTGCTCGTGTCAAGCGCCCCCCTTTTGGGTTTCCTTAACCCCCTGAACCCCCCTTGGGCTTGTCTCGGCATGTTTGTGCTTTGTAGATTTTTTATAGGTTTTTATTTGGCCGGCATCGAACATTTTTATGCGACTCCAGCGGACGCTTTGTCAGCCTTAAAGGGGTTTTCTTTCGGGGATCTTGACTGTGCAAAATAAATTTACAAAAATTATATACGAGGGCGGGTGCGGCTGAAAATGAATCAAAGCTTAATTTTATTAGAATTTTTAAATTAATTTTCAAGGGTTTTTTTATCATAACTTGGCTTAAACTCAAGCAATTTCAGGTTTTGGTTTTTTCTTCTTATTTTTAATAGGAGAAGAATTTCTGTACTTAAAACTCTATTTCTAATTTTTGGCCAATTTTCGACAATTTTTTGTTATTGAAAAAATGGGTCACTTTTCTGGCTCAAAAATCGATAACATTTAAAAAGGGTTTTTGATAATAACTTGGCTTAAACTCAACCAATTTCAGTCTGGTTTGGTTTTTTCTTCTTAGTTTTAATAGGAGAACATTTCTGCATTTAAAACTCTATTTCTAATTTTTGGCCAATTTTCGACAATTTTTTTTTATTGAAAAAATGGGCTACTTTTCTGGCGTAAAAATTGATAACCCCTAAAAGGGTTTTTTGATCATAACTTGGCCTAAACTCAACCGATTTTAGTCTGTTTTGGTTTTTTCTTCTTGGTTTTTAATGGAGAACATTTCTGCATTTAAAACTCTATTTTTATTTTTTTACAATTTTGACGATGTAACCCCTTAAATTATGGCCAATATAAATACCCTGACTAATTTCCCCTATGAAACTACAAGAAAATCTCCTGACAAGACCACAATATATTCCCCCCGTGCCTTGTTTTTTCATCGTTTATCACGCATCGCTGTCAAAGTGTCACTTTAGCTTAACGTTGGCAGGCGATATCTCAAAAGGAGAGGGACACAGGTTGTGGAAGAAGGTAATAGTTGGCAGTAGTTGTTGGTAGTTGCTAGTTGGTGGTAGCAGCCTTCCAGACCACTCCTCTTCTTGGGGACTTTTCTTTTATTTTTTGAAATCCGCTGCTGCGCACGCGTAATAACGCATAACAGCAACGGCAGCAAAATCACGTTAATGACAGCCAACGACGACGGATAAAAAATGGATGAAGGGGTTTCAGGACCAGAACCTCTCATCTCCCTCTTCTACTTCTTACAATTCTATCTTTTTTTTGCTCTTTGCAGTGAATTTTTCAAAAGATATATTTCTTTTTAAGGATATATTTAAAATAATTCCTGTAGGTTTTATAACATAAACAATGTCTTTAACTAACCATTATTTAGTAAGGGAAATTTATATAAATTCCTCACTTTTAATGTCTGTATTTTAATAATGGAAATTTTGACAATTGTCGCACAAATTATCAAAATTTTAAATAAAAAGAAAATATGGTTTTTCAAAAATTTGGGAATTGACTTTAAAGACCTAAGAATTCTAACTTAACTTGTCTTGTTGTTGAACTGAATGGAAACCTACTAGTTTTTAGGTTATTACAAATTTGGAATATACAAAATGGAATATAGAATATTTAGAATATATTAAATATACAGAATATTTAAAATAAAAATAGATTACATGGAATATATAGAGTAAAAAATATTTCCCCTTAGCTCAGAACCCTAATTCCAATAGCTTTCCCTGTAGCGAGCACCCACTGTTTTCCTTTGGCTGTTTTCTTTTTGTGGGAAAAAGAAGGAGCTCTGACGAGCACTGAGGAGGAGTTCCCCAGGCACTGGCACTGGCACTGGCACTCCTCTCCTCCCCATCTTTTTTTTAGCCTCCTTCTCGCAGCCTCGATTCGCCCCGCGGGCTTAAAATCTCGACCGCTGTTTTGTCACATCATTATCAGGCCATCGGGCGGCACTCGCCACGGGGAGGGCACTGCGGCATTTTCGACATTATTGACATGACAGCGAGACTTCAGCAGGTGTGAAGGAATTCGCCTTGCCTGACACTAAATCATGCCCCGCCATATACGCATGAGTGTGACTGTATGCTGTCCGTCGTGTCCGTTGTGGAGTTCTTCTTTTCTTATTTTTTACCCGCGCGCGGAACTTTTGTCGGCAACTTTGATTGCAAGTCGCAAGACGACGACGATGATGATGTTGCCACCAGTGGCGTTAATAAAGTCATCTAGCGGTAAACACTGGTCGGCAAAATCGAGGAGCAGGAGGAGGAGGAGCAGGAGGAGTAGGAGAAGTCAGCTGGCCAGAAAATAGGGTGGGAATAACCAACGGTAAGACAGCCATGTAACAGTTACATACTTGGTGCTTATAATTCTCAAGTTTTTAGTTGGCAATATGCAAAGCTGCTTACAATTCCCAAGTGGTTAGTTGGTAAAAGGTAAAATGGTTATAATTCCCAAGTATAAAGTTGCTTAAAAGTAAATTCTAATAATTCCCAGGTCAGAGTCTCAAATAAAAAAGCTCTACTTTATACTGACAAATTAAAATTTTAATTTTAATTATAAAAACAACGTCTTAAAAAAACAAATTATAATACCAAAAATTATACATGTAAAAGTTTGAGTTTAAAAAACTATAATGTCTCAAGTGAAAAAAACTGCAAAAAGAAAAAGAAAATAATTTTGTTTAACATTTTTAAGGCTTATCCTTAATTTGTACCACTAAATAAATATACAAAATACCTTTTAAATTAATTTTAAAAATTAATAAGCAGTACATCATTTAAGGTATATTTTATAAATTCAAAAATATTTATAAAGCCACATTTGAAGAACCTATTTCCCCCCCACAGACTCGCCAAAAGTCAACACCTGCTGTCCAGTGTAATCAGCAATGTCAATTGAAACGTTTAACGAGAGCAGAGACCCAATACCAATACTGAAACCGAGACGAAGACCATTGGATCGCCTTCGATAGCATCGCATCGGATAGCCTGATGAAGTCCCAGAGCAGCGGACAAGCAGCAGCAGCAACACAACAAAAAAAAAATATATATAAAAAAAATATGCGGCAAGGCGGCAACAAAGTGTGCGGCTTGTGGTTGTTGCATGAATAATTCATAACAGCGGCACCAGTTAATAACTGAGCTGCAGCAGCCGCAGCAGCTAAAAAAGTGAAAGCTCATAAGGCAATCAGTCAAAACGTCATCAATAGAATTAAGTAATCAACTCGGGGACCCCAAAACGGACTGCTCCGGACTGGACACGACTGGACCAAAAAACTGACCACACACAACAATGGTCCAAACAATACAACAACAACAAAAATAAACAATAAGAAAATAAGGAGAAAAAAAAATACAATAAAACTGCTAAAAATAACAAAGAAAGAGCTGAAAACTCCGCACAAACATTGATTGCGGTCCAAAAAGGAGTCGAGAAGTCGAGAACAAAAAGAGGCGCGAGTGGCAGGACCACCGGCAAAAAAGGGTAAAACACAGAAAAAATAACAACAAATAAATGATAAAAAAAAAAAATACAAAAAAAAATGATAAAAAAAAATAATACAAAAAACCAAGGAGGAGGACCAAAAGAGTAGCCAGCAGCAGTTGGAACATCAGTTTTTGCTTATGGCCTTTTTCCTTTATCTGCTGCCTGTTTCCTTTTTCTTTTCTTTTTTTTCTTTTCCCTTTTTTATGCAGTTTTTTTTATTGTTTTTTTTTTTCTTTTTTTGGCAAGTCTTGGTCTTGGACCTGCAGTTATTGTGGTTTGACCAGTTGCAGGACCCACAACTGACCACAAAACGGGCACTGGGAGTGGAGCAGTGAGAGTTGGGGAATCGCAGAATCGTACAAGATATTGAACTCCTCGCTTGGGATTCTTTCCAAATTAGGCATTTTTTATGGGCAAATTATTAATTTGTTTAAGTAATTAATTTAAGGATATTTCGAGGTTCCTTTTAATTGTAAATTCATTAATCTCGTAATATTACTATACTATATATTTTAATTCTACTCCTGTTAATTATTCTTATATACTATAATTAAAATAATCCTTACATATAAATATATATATATCCACTGCCTGTATTAGTTATAGAAACAAGAACCTTCTTTAAAATGGAGGAGGTCTACACATTTTTGTACTGGTCCGTTAATTAATTAAATATGAATTATTTTAGATTCTCAAAAAACGTTATAAAGCTTGTAAATATTGTTGTTTACTCTTATGTATTTCTTTTTTAAATTTTAAATATATATTTAAATATATTCATTTAGAGTCCTCACCAATTATGTATTTATTTTAGTATTTTAAAATTTTTTAAAGGTTCTTTAGTTTAGTTAAGTTACAAATATTGTTTCAATTATAAATAATTTGGCAAGCTTCTCACTAATTTTATTTATTTCTTAGTAAATAGTTTATGTTACTACCTTCTAACTCTCCAGAATATTTTATTAAAGTTTATAAATATATAACCCTAACATACTATTTATTTGCCTATTTATTGTAGTATTTTTTGTATATTAAGTTTCTAAAATTCTCTAAAAAAGTCTTCTTCGTAGGCAACAACTTTTTTCAACTGCTTTTACCCCCTCCATTATCTTTTATATATTTTTCATATATAGGTACATATATAACCCCCTTAAAACCTTTTTAATCCCTATAATTCTCCGCATTTAATTCCCTTTAGAACCTTTGCTTCCCTGTCCCATTTCCCCCAAGACTAAACGAACCCACTGACCTTTTGCATTATTTCAATTAAAATTCATTATGCATTATCTTCGTGTCTATGCCGTCGCTTTCGATCCTTGTTTACATATTTTATTTTTCAGTTCACGTTGCGTTCTCCGTTTCTTTTTTTTGCCTGCTACGAAGTGCAATTAAAATAATTACGATAATTATATATAGTTACAGTTGCAACAGTGCTACAACTACAGCAGGAAGGAAGGAAGGAAGGACACTGGCCACGCAGGGTGCTTGGGACATTATTTTATTATTTATTTTATAGATTCCGGCAGCATTTGTCGCCAGACATGCAAACGGGGCAAGCGAATTACGCAGAAATTGCCATGAAAATTACTCGATTTAGCCACCGTCCTTGGTCCTTATTCTTAACCCTCTAAAAGAGGGGCCTGGTCACATAATTAACCGTGCCAAATAATTAGCATAAGTGAGGGGCAGGGCTGAAGCCAGCTGGAACGTGCCCAAAAAAAAAGAAGGAAAATAATAAAAAAAAATATATATAGGGAAACAACAGCGAAAATGCCAAACTTTATTTGCACAGGCACGCGTCTTCAAAAGGAGAGATATAAATATGTATATACCATTTTATTTTTATATTTTTTATATCCCTACACCTTTTATATTTTGGCAACATTATTCTCTACTTTTCTTTGCCTTTTTGATTCGTTTCGTGTTGACTGCTTGTCTTTATCCTTATCGACATCTGCCGCCTGGGGTTATCCTGTACTTAAGATGGTAATTTCCAGGCTTATGGGGAAGTTATTTAATTTGCCTCGTTGAATATTTAATATAAATACATTATAAATAAGTCAAAAACTATATAAAAAAAAGCTATGTAAAATATATAATCACCCCGCACACTCTACATCTAGAATAAACCAAATAATCGCTGACATATTTTCTTCTGAGCAATTCTTCTGACCCCACTCTTCTGTGCCATTCTTCTCATGCTCCACTTTGATTTGCTTATCAAGATCAAAGAGATCTCTGCTCTGGCTCCGGCTTCTTCTCGATTTGAAACAGCCAGAAGAATCGGGGCTACGGCAGCTGTAGAAACACCCGCACAAAAAAACCAAATCTGCAAAGAGCCACCATAGATTTGGACTGTCTGTCTGTCTGTCTGTCTTCTAGAGCTGCAATTTGCTGTGGCCTCCAAGTTCAACTAACATTAAAAAAAAAAAAATAAAGGAAAAAAAAAAAAAGAAATACTAAAGAACAAGAAAACAGGAGAAGAAACGAGGAAGCTGGGATGTGTGGCAAGAATGCTGCCGCGTAGAAGAAAGGCGAAGAGCGAAGACAATTCGAGTTGCGTGCTCTGCGTGAGCGTCGTGCGTTTGACTGACTGACTGACTGAGGGACTGACAAACTCACAAAACTGACAAACTGACGAACGCCAAAACTGAACCGAGACCAAAACTGCAAGCCAAAGACTACGATTTGAAGACTGAAGACTGCTGCTGCAGCAGAGCCTGAAGACTGCAGAGCGAAGAATGAAGACCGAGACTGACTTGGCCCATCATCCATCCGTTTATTTCTGACTTTCAGAGCTGCAGTTGTTATACACATGCAAGCACCTGGAGAAAACAATTCTTCAAAGTCCAGAATTAGGAGTTAAAATTTGAAAGATTCAATTAATTAAGTAATTACTTACATATCTTAAATTCTTCGTAAATGCCTTTTATATTCCACAATTATTCCTTGAATATTTCAGGATATTCCAGGTATATTCCATAAATATTCCTGGTATGTTTCAGATATAACTCTGGTATACTATTCTTCGAATATTTCTTTGTGTAATCCTAGTATATTCCTTGAAAATATATTTCAGATATATTCCAGATATATTCTTCGAATATTCCTGGTATATTTCTCATACATAACCTAACTATTTCTGAAATATTCCAGGTATTTTCCCCGTAGATCTCTCGTATATTCTTGGTATATTCCTAGTATTTTCCAGATATTTTCCCGGTAGATCCACCGTATATTCCTGGTAAATCATGAAATATTTGTGGTATATTCATAGTTTATTCCAAGTATATTTCAGTTATATTTCAGCTATATTCCATGCATATTCCTGGAATATTTCAGCTATATTTC
>VNJV01018489.1:0-20496 GCA_008042635.1 Drosophila nikananu | reverse complement strand
GCTGCTCCACATTGCCGCCCATGCTTAGAGGTCTTATCTTCCGAACCCGAGCACAAGGTCCCTGCTCCTTTAGCTTCTTGCCAAGGCGGTCCTAGAAAAATATAACGATCAGTTGGTATTTTAATAATAATAAAAGCCAGCACCTTCATTGTCTTGCTCGCTCGGTGCGTGGTATTCAAGGTTATAAAATCACAGATTTATACTCCCGGAAAAGGCTGACATTTACACGTGTGAAAGGCTGATGCAAAGCATTTATTTCGAGCCCCAAATTTGGGTAACCCAATAATCCAAATTCCGCCCTACTCCTAACTGCCAGTCGATGACACAAAAATCAATCGCCTGGGCCTTGTTTCGAATTTTCTGGGTCAATTCCGTGAGGCGGCTAATAGAGTCAGGTGTGTGTAAGCTAAACGACATGCATGGAAGGCGGCCCCAAAGGAAGGCGGTGTCGGCTGTCACTCTGTTGGTGCTGTGTTACAGTGTAGCTCGTTTCTTTGGGCGCCTCTTTGTTACCCATTTTTTGTTGGATTTTTCAAGCTTTGGCGTGAAAGACAAACAACGGCAATAACTTTGCGGTAGGCTTCGTCAGTGTCTCACTTGTGGCAGCAGCGGCAGCCCCCTGAAAAGCGCCCTAAACTAATTTGGGAGAAATTACCATTTAGCACGGAGGGTTGAGCATTCATGTTTTCCTCTCTCTCTATACTTTGTTTTGTAATGTTTTATTTATAAAGTGAACTTTTCTGGTACTGTCTGACTGCTGTATTGAATTATGGTATTCGGAAATAGATGTGTATTTGAAATCTAACTTACTTATGTACATCTTAACGCATTTAAAAGGAATTTTAGAGGTTTTTCTATAATTATAACAAGGTGTTAAATCAATTTAAAAGGAGCCTTAAAATAGATATTAAAACAGGAATCTTAGAGGTTTTTCTATAATTATAACAAGGTCTTAAAGCAATTTTGAAGGAGTCTAAACATAGATAAGGCTTTTAACTTTAGTTTAGACAGGAGTTAGATTTGAAATCCATTTTAAAATTGCTTCCCTTTGGTTTAAGATTTAGTAAAATAATGTTCAATTTACTCTACATAGTTTTTATATTTAAAATCTTAGAGTAATTCACCAGTAACCATTATAAAACAATCAAATTTCAACTCCTTTATCCATACATTTTATGCTTTCTACAACCGTCAAATTCTAGTTTTCTCCCGGAAACCCCACAAAAAACTTATCAGAAATATATTTTCCAACTATTTCGTAAAAAGTTGTGCATAATAAATATTTTTATGTGCGAGACCCCCCTCAACGACATTCCTATTCCGCCCGAAGACCTGCTGCCCTGGGCGACGACCTTCTTTTCACAGCTCAACGCAGGCTAAGGCACGTTTGCTGCCACAAAGTGTTGGCCCATCGACAGGCTCAAACAGCCGGTGCCGGCTGGTATCAGGATCAGCAGCAGGAGGAGCTCCGTTCGCTTTGTTCGCTCTGGTAACTATCTGCCAGTGTAATCGATATGAGGGTGGGCACCGGGCTCTGATTTAAATACGGATTTTGGGGGGAAACAGAAATTATACGCCTGGTCAACAAGGTTGCGCCCCGAAACGAAGTATGCCAAGTGCTAAATATGTTGGCCATTTTGTGGGGCATGTTAGCCAACAAAACGATTACTTTTAATGACTTATGACCAACAATTGCATGAGGCAAAACCTACACTGGAAACCTAAACAAAAACAAACTCAAACTCGCAAAGAAAGGTGAAGCGTGCCACTTTTGATGGCCGTGAAAATTCGCCTGGCTGTGTGTAAATAATTACAACAATGTTTGGGGGCGTAACCTGGGCTGTTAACAGGGCCAATGAAGCGGTTGCTTTGGTTCTTATTCCCCACTTGCCACTTTCAACTGGCGACGTCCTGACCTCGCATGCAATTCGCCATAAGGCACCGTCACTGTTCTGTTCTGCTTCAGTCTTGCCATAAAAGGAGACTCTTACATCACCATTATTCCGGCCGATTGGCACCCACACTCATTGCGCTTAATATCATCATCATAATGTTCAATTGCCGTTCGAGGCCAAGATCAGCCAGGGAAATGCCATGAATCACAGACACTGGCTGGCAGCTGAATTAAAGCCAACACAGAAGTCAGACATCTGTCAGACAAGGGGGATCTCAGACCAAGACCGTTGTCAGCCCACGGACTTGCTAAGCACAGTTGACGAAAAACAGCTTAAAATAATGAATTTGATATGGAAATTGAGATTACACTTAGCAGACTACTCATAGTTTTTAATTAAAAATAAGCAAAAAGCCAAATACTAAACAGAACGAGGGTTGAGAAGTATTTACCCAAAAACCAAGAGAATGTTTGTATCCCCTTCATTAAGTAGGGTTTAAATAAAGTATTAAGCTAAGCTTTAACTTAATTTTGTTTTTAATCTGTCTTTAAATATCCCTAAAGGAATATCCATACTTCAAAATTTTTTAATTAAGTAATCTCAATTTATTGTCCATTTTAAAACAATAATCCAAAAGTATTAGCTGCATATAAAAATGCTATACTCCCAACGAGCTTAATTAATATTTGTGTTCAAACCAAAACTAGTTTTGCAAGTTGTATATTTTGAGCAGCAGTTCAAAAACCTTTTAACACTGTTTCCAAGAAAATAATCAATTAATTTGTTACTTTTGGACATTAATATTTATTTCCCCATAAAAACTACTAGCAAATATTTTCCCAAGTGCAGTGCTGCAACCCGAATGGCCTCTGCCAAGTCGCCGGCTAAGAGGTCGCATTTAATCAAGTTAATAGAGCGTTAGTTGTTAGTTGGTGCCTCATGCAATAAATTTGCATGTGACGATCAGATTTCAGTAATCAAATTATAGATGGTGATGCTCGGATTATAATCTATGCAAGACGAGAACCGATTAAACCAATGAAACTGGCTATAAAGCTACGCCCACACACACAACTTCTCTCTCTCTCTCTTAACAGGCTTTCTATATTTTTCAATATTCTTCAAAGAGTATTTGCAAACAAATTTAAAAAACAAACCTAGTCGACCCAGAGAGACTTTTTTGCACATTTGTCAGTGTTATCTGTGTGACCTTCACTACTGATTTGTTTATTTAGCTTTAACTTAATATACATATTAAGTCAGGGTATTATAATTTTAAGCAGAAGCTTGAAACGCCATGAAGGAGTCGTTTTAGACCCCATAAATCATATATATTCTTGATCAGCATCAACAGCCGAGTCAAATTAGACATGTTTGAATAAAAAAAAAATTAAAAATTTTTTTCAAATTTTATAAGGGGTTACATCGTTAAAATTGTAAAAAATAAGAAAAAAAATTTTTTTTTTAATATTTCTAACTTAGTATGCAGATTTGTTAACCTAATAAAAACCAGCACAGAACAGCTTTCCAAATCAAAAAAAAATAAATTTTTGGCTTAGTTATAATAAATTTTCCAGAATATAACATGATTCAAGGGTGACAGTAGGGTACACAAGTTTCGTCTTCCCTAAGTTTGATTACTTGCTTATTTTTACTTGATTTAAATTGCTATTCACACACAATTGACCCGGGAGTGTGCACCCGTAATGACAACAACAACAAAAAATGCAAAAAGCGGTAGATTTAGCACACGTCAGCTTTAATTTGTGGTATCAACTTTAAAAATATTAAATAAGCGTGCCATCTGGGAAGGTAATCGAAGATTTAATACTGTGTTTGTAGAGAAACCTTTTCCAAGAGTTTAAAAAGGTAACAAAAATACTATTAAAAAAAAATAATAAATAACTTTTGGATAGGTAACTGCCTCATAGTAACAATAAGCTTTGATCATCTCAAATAACAATTAGTGTGGGTTGCTTTAATTAAACATGATTCATCACAAAACCATTAATGTTCCAAATATGACTTTGAAATTAAACCAATCAACTGTGAAAGGAAAAACACTTACTTTTAGTATGCCCAAAAATTAAATAATTTTAATGAAATAACAACAAGAAAAATAGATTGCTTTGCTGCCTTTATTTCAGTTTATTAAAAATTATGAGACTGTTACTCAGGGATATATAAAAAGCAAGGGCAGTATAAAATATTTATCTATAAAATATACCTATTATTATGCCTTTTTTAAACCCTACCTGCCATGGATATACCCCTCTTTATTTTGCAATATATGAGGTATTTTCTAACATCATTAACAATCACGCTCGCAAAGCAAAACGTTTTTATTTTGTGTTTTATTTTCTTTTGACTTCATTTCACGCTCTCCTCGCGAATGGTGAATTAAAAAAATATATGAGCTCATTCCCAAAATTTAGACAATTTCCAGCTGTCCATCTCGGTGACTTTTACGCCCAAATACGGCGGCTGTCTGTCTCTCTGTTTCCTTTAGCCCACATAGAGTGGTCCGAAAAGAAGCCAGTTTGGAATTGGGTTTCCAGACGGCGGTTCAACCCACGCAGAGAGCTGAAAACTCCATGACTTCACTTTGGATATTCGCCATAATTCGTGTGTGTTGTCTCTATTAACTATTGCTCGCCGGGGGCCATGCCGAGGTATATAACTTTAATTAACAGCGAACAAGTTGTAACGATTCCTAACCAAAAAAGAGCAACCGTCAAAAGGGGCCCCAAAACAAATCGAAAAATCACAGCCAAAACAGCGCAAAACGAAGCCAACTTGGCTGATAAAAACACCGCCAAGACCAAGACGAAGTCAACACCTGACGTCAGATGGCTGAGTGAACTAGTTTGTGATCGCCAAATCTAATTAAGTTTGAGCAACATTCGCACCGCGGACGTGGTTTGGCTCTAGAGGCCGCAGAGAAAGCTAGGGAAATGAGGCGGGAAAAATTGGCAAGAAATTCTCCTCCCATCTCACTCTTTACAACTGGAGCTATGCTCGTTCTCAGGGCCCTATTAAAATTCTAGAATGGATTTGTAATAATTAAGCGTTTGCTAAGAGTGGTTTTCTGCTTTGTTGTAAATTTAATGGGACAACGCGTTTCCGCTTCAGCGATTTATGCGAAAGCTACGCGATGATCTCTAAACAATTTGCATATTGAAATGTATAATTTAAATGGTAGTCAGTTGATTTTATAAATAATATTTTTACTCATGCTGATACCCTTTCTGCTTAGAGGGAAAATAATAATACTAAATAAATAATTAACAAATACAGAAAACAAACAACTGTTTAATAATTTTTAAAATAAAATGTAGATGTTTACTCCTGGCCACATCTTTGCCTTTCTTTACCCCTTTACCTTCCTCTTTATATTTAATACATAACATAAACACCGATTAGATCACATTTTAAATATTTGCAATGACTTGAACTTCCCCTCCGGCTGATTACCTTTCCGCTTTAACCTTTTCTTTGGTTATTGTATTTATTTAGTGTGTTGTGACTTTGAAAAATGAGCTGAGCCGCTGTCTCGGGTCGACCAAATACTGGTTATTAGAGCTGATGTCATGGGCTCTACGGCCCCCGGAGAAGTATCAAAAACTCCGGCTGGGGTTACTCCAACAAGTGACATCAATACGGGGGAGTGGGAGTGGGTGGCGGTGTCTCATTGACAAAACAAAGGCAGGAGTAGTGCACCAGCTGACTGGGGAGGCGCTGGAGGAGCCCTTCGCCCACCGGGAAATGCCAATAGTCAGACGGATAGACAGACAGACAACACACAGTCAATGAACTTTGGGGTCGGGTCGGGCCGGGTCAGCGCCGCCGACACGCAATCCTCAGACTTGGTTAACGCCTACTCCAGTTTTTATATCCTTACCTCAGGCTAATGCAATATCAAGAGGTATCTCTCTTCCTGCTCCTGTTTCCTTGTGGATTTCCGTTTGATTTTTCGTTGCTTTCTTATTTTGCACAGAAAAAACTTCACTTTGCAACAGTCCTTGTCGGGATTAAGAGCGATTTTTGGGGGTTTTGTAAACCATCTGTTCACTCGAAGAACTCTCCAAGAGATTCGCTTGATTCGTTGTCGTGGCTGATTTATTATTTCGTTGATTTGTTCGTTCGTTGATTGGGTTCAAGTGACAGCCCCTCTTGAGTGCTCGAATCTATTACGGGGTTTCCAAAAATACACACAGTTTTCTGAATTGATTTAATTTGTTTTCGTTTTGTTTTGCTATTCCGCCGCGTTGGATTGCAGGTGAATATTAGCTAGGTAGCTGGAGCTTGAACCGCACTCGAGGGCTGTCGAACAGTAACTGCGAGCCAAAGTCGCAAGCGCTCGGTTTTTCGTTTGATTTTCGGCGTCGTAACAGCTGATGTAGAGCTTAACAGAGCTCTGTCCAAAGTGAGTGTTGTGGAATTGGAATAGGTTTGGAAATGTTATTGGAATTGGAATTGTTGAAAAATTAAAACTGTAACACTTTCTGCTTGTTTTAAAAATAATACCTTTGTATCTCTTTAGTGATGAGAAATTAGAAATGAATATAATGCTTTCTAATTATGTAAAGGTAAAGGGGCAAAAGGATTGGAATTTTGATTGGAATCAGGAAGAGAATCTTAATTACAATTAAAATTTTAACAGTTTAGAATTATGTCCTAGATTCGTCGGTAAAAATTTAAGGACACTTCGCTTTAGTTTCACGAAAATTAGAACAGCCAAAAAATGAATATAGAAAAATATGATTAGAAGTGTAAAATTCATCTCTTAAAAAATACTTGATACAAAATTAGCAAAGGGAGTGCCTTGTGATTCCCATTCCCATTTCACAACTATTAATTTCCCATATACTTTTCCATTCCCCCTCATATTTAACTGTATTTAATTAGACTTTTTTGGTTACTTTACATGCCCCGAGATAGTCCGATCTAGGGGAAGGTCGCCTTACATAGACATTGCCCCCGGACGACTGCCCACGACTGCGAATTGTATCTTAATGGCTCATTGACTATCGGTAATTCGATTGGGGCTTGTGAGCTCCGCTCATCGGGAAGGCCTATTTATGGAACACACAAAAGCCGCTTGTTTTGTGGTTATGTAATGCGAGATCGCGGTCTTGCCTCTGGCAGATCTATCTCCTCCGCCTGCTGCTGCACCTCTGCTCTCTGTGCCTGCCACCAAATCCCAGTCATATGTGGTGCACCACAGACAGCCTTCACCCACACACGTGCCTAATGGAGCATGATCAAATCGTTGTTTGCACAGCAACTGCATTTATTTTAATGTCAATTTAAGAGAGTTAATCATGGAGAGCAATAATTTATAAAATATAAATGATAAATGCTAAATCAGTAAGGAAAATTAGCTATAGTTTTCAATAGCTATTTATTTAAGAGATGGATTTCTGCTTCTATTTATTATAATTTCCTTATTATTTATAATAAATCAATGGATATAATATTATGGTAACCACAGTGAATATAAAAGTCGACCAGCATCTTTTGCAGATGAAGAAAGGTGGGAACTATTCCCTCTAAAATCGAAGTAAATTTTGAAGCTTTTGATAGTCCAGGCTTTTGTAAATTTCTTATATATTTTATGTTTGTCTTTATTATTTTACAAATATTATCCTAATAGTAGGCAATATAAGGGAAATAATACATTTTATAGCCCCAAATTTCAGTTAACCAAAAATCATTTGTTTTTCCTGAGTTATACACATTTGGGTTGCATAGTTTTGGGGCTAAATGGCAAAATTAAGCAACGAAAAGGTTTTAAAATAAACAAAAATCACTGAGAATTCACTCCCAAAATCCCAATTAAATATTAACCCATATAGTAAACTACTTACTTAAAATGTATTTATTTAAACATCATCAGAAATATCTCATTGTTGCCAGAAAAACCGCAGCGCTCCTCAAAGCTGGCTGTGATATGAATATAGTTAAACAACATTTCACCGCCACTTTGAAGACAGTTGCAGTTTTTACACCCTTTAAAATATTCTTATTTAATATTGAAATCTATTTAAATAAGATTCTTGTTACCCAAACGACAAAACTATTCATAAAACACAAGCATTATTTTCGTTTTGTTTTTATTAGCAATATCACGTTGATGATTTAGGTTTTTTTTCTGGGGCTGGTTTTCGTATGTCGTATGTTTATCGCATATATATAATATATATAGTTTGCTAGAAGTCAACTAAGCCGCGTATTGTTATATGTTTAGTAGATTGCATATGTTCTGAAGTGTCAGATGCTACTGCCCCAGCGATAGATAGATAGAGAGAGGAATCATCATCAGCATTGTCGTAAGCCTACTTAAGAGCTAACCACATATATACTATGTTATATAGTGTTCATATATATATCGCATATAAACGTATACAAACTCCAGTTTGTCTGTGTATATAGTTTGGTTTTTCCGTATCAAAAAGCTGTATCAAAAAGGTTGTACAAAATGCTGGCTTTTTGGTTATCGGTTTCGGTTTTGCTTTTGCTTTTGCTGTTTTCAGTTTGATTTCCGGTTTTAGTCTGGCTATAAGTCTATGTGAGTTGCTTGTGTTTATTGGTTCTGTTCTTCGGCTGCTGGTCTGATCTTTTTTGGCTCGCAAACATTACATTTTCTTAACTCTTGTTGAAACCGCAGTCTTCCTCTTTGCTAAAAAACAATAATAATAATAAAGGGGGGCCCAACATAAAATAAATGTTCACAAGTACATTTTATTGTTGATTTTTCTGGTTGTTTTCGGTTTTTCTCTTGGGTTTTTGCTTAATCAAGAAATGATAAAATTAATTAAGTAAAACTTTTCATAAAAATACAGTAAAATATATAAATATATGCATTCATATATCGTAATAGATCATTAAATCATTAAAAAAAACTCAAGAATTCAGTTTAAAAATATATAAAGCATAATATGGTATTATAAATGTCGCGTTTGGAATATATATTCATATAATATCCATAATATATATGAAAATATTCGCATGAAGATTTTAAATACAATTAAAAAATCGCGCCAAGAATTAAACAATAAATCACAAAACTTAAACTAAGCACACACACGTACAAAACTAGGTCTAAAAATGTGGTTTGATGTTTCTTTTATCATCATCATCATCCCTTCTATGTATCCTTTGTATCAGTTTGAGGCTTACTTCTAAGGTTCTTTTTAATGCTTAATCAGTTTTCTGGTTTCTTGTTTCATAATTTTTACTTAGAGCACAGTGGCTATCGCTATTTTTTAAAAAGCACAATTAAATATCATATATCTTGTCATATTCATATCATATCATATTCATACCGTATCATATATGTGTCGTAATCGTGTGAAATGTATCAAAAATTGGCCTATTAACTACAGTTTATACTATACTTTAAACGCATTTTCCCTTCGCTTTACTTCCTTTCTATATATATAGTAGTGGCTATATATATATTTATGTGACTGACAGTATTAACGCGTTCATATATAAACATAATGATATCATTAAATCGCTCGCTCTCTATCGAGTAATCCAAGTAGGCCCAAGTATCCTCTGGGTAACTTATGCATAATCTATATATATTTATATTTTATATATATATATCTGTTGTAACCTTCTTCACATTATCTTAATGATGTAATCTTCTTAGTCGGTCAGCGTCTGGGCCACTAGAGCCAGCTGGTCCATGAGCACACGGAAAGCGGGACGCTCCTCGGGTCCATGTGACCAGCACAACTTCATGACCTGTTGGGGATTTAAAATAAAACATTATATTTAAATTATAGACAAATTTAACTGCCTAACTCACATCGTAAATCTCCTTGGCACACGACTTTGGTTTCTCTAGAATAATACCGCGCTGCACACGCTCCACCACCTCGGTGTTCTTGAGGCGGCCATAGGGCATCTTGCCACAGGTGAAGATCTCCCACATGAGGACACCTATAGATATTATAAATAATAAGCATTTAACATAAAGAAAATAATGTAAAACTCACCATAAGCCCACACATCGCTCTTGGAGGAGAATCGCGTGTAGTTGAGGACCTCCGGCGGTGCCCACTTGATGGGGAACTTGGTGCCGCCCGAGCTGGTGTACTGATCATCCAGCACGTATCGCGCCAGGCCAAAGTCCGCCACTTTAACCACATTCTCGGAGCCCACCAAACAATTGCGGGCGGCCAGATCGCGATGTATATAGTTGTGACGCTCCAGATAGGTCATGCCCTTGCTCACTTGTATGCACATGTCCAGCAGCAGGCCCATGTTGCCGATCAGAGTCTTCTCGTGCCGCCGCAAGTAGTTTAGCAAGGAGCCGTGCTTCATGTACTCGGTGACAATGTAAATGGGTCGATGCTTGGAGCATACACCGTACAGCTGCACCAGATTCGGATGCTGCAGCTTGGTCATCACCTTGGCCTCCTCGATGAAATCATCCTCGGACATGGTGCCCTCCTTCATCATCTTAACGGCCGTATCGATTGAACCGCGCCACTTGCCACGCCGCACCACACCGAACTGACCGGAGCCGAGCTCCTCCATCAGCATCAGTTCCATGGGATGGATCTCCCATTTGTCGTGGGATAAGCCAGCCGTCGGTGGCACGGGGCGATCGCAGGGCGAGGACTTAAGGCGACAGGCCAAGCCGCCAGAGTTGTGGCGATGATAGTTGATCAGATCGGGTATAGTTTCACAGCAATGCTTCTCGCTCAGATAATACTCGCAGCGGGCATTCTGCTTGATGTGATAGTGCTTAACGTGCGATTGTGGACTGTGGATGGATCGGGAATGAAAATTAATATATAATTTGTATCGAGAGGAAGATTATACAAGGCTTATTTTGATGCTTACACTTTGGTATGCAGCGATAGTGTGTAGAGACCCTTGGTCGATGACTTGCGCACCACAAAGCAGCCCTCCTTGTCGCCCTGCTTGAGCAGGGATTCGGCTCTCTGTCGCGACATGTCGCCCACATACCATCTGTAATAAGGAAATAAATAAATTAGTTACACAATTAAAGTATAGTTCAAAATAGGGCATAGAAAGCTGCTCGTTTTACTCACTCATAACGCTCGAGGCCCAGCAGCGCCTTGGGCTTGACATAGTTGCTGGGTATATAGCCGACATTTCCTAGGCCATCTTTGACCTTCCACCAGTGCTCCTGTGAGTCATCGATTACCTCGTACTCGGCATTCTATTCATAAAGTAAACATTTTAATTTAATAAATAAAGAAAGTAAAGTATATTTCAACAAGAACTTACCTTTTCCAGCGATAAATCGCCGCCTTCGATGGCCTTGAATGGATACAGGGCCACCACCAATTTCACAAAGTGTGAATTGTCCTGCAAGATTAAATAAATATTAAAATATATTACAATTAATATATAAAGACGACAACCCACCTTGGCTTTGGAATTGGGGGTTCCAGGTGTGGGTATGCCGCCCGGCATATTGGCATCCAATAGAGTTCCGTTGCCGTTCAATAAAGTTGGCGACTGCTTGAAAGTTGTCAGCGAGGACTACATATTTTTTTTGTTTTTTGGGAAAGTTTAGTAATTTCAATCGATGGTTTAATTGATTTGATCCTCACTCACCTGAGGCTGCAGCGATGTGGGCGTGCAACTGCCGCCACCACCTCCTCCTCCTCCAACGCCGACGCCGCCGCCTAGGCCAAGGCTGCCGCCGCCTCCCACTCCCACTCCGCTGCCCACTACCACACCGCCGCCGAGACTGCCCGAGCTGTTGTGCTGCAGGCTGAACTGGCTGTTGGTCGTTGAGCTGTTCGGGCTGATGCTGCGCGTTGAATTCTGGGCTGGAGAACTGCCGTTGCCTGGAAAAGAGGAAAAAAACGAGGTAATTAGTAATTAAATTCAAATTAAATTCGTGTGACTTAAAGGGATTTATGTTCAGTTCAATCTATTCAAGATCGTAAGCAAAGTCTTTTGTTAAAAAAAAAATCAAGTTTGTTGCCTAAGTCTTTCGTTTTGAGGTCGGAAAAAGACAATGAAAGGCAGGCTTCTTTTCATGTTGCAATTATTATAAATACATAAAAAATGTTTATGAAGATTTACTGTTTAATTAAATTCTATAAAAAAAATACAAATGAATATTTTTAAAATATATATTTATTGATATAACTAAGCAAAAAAACATGTATGACACTTATTTCTTATCTATATATCATATTATTTGTAGCAAACTCATTTTTTTGCTTTATTTGTATATTTTTAAACACACAAAACTAAACCATAAACATTTTTCAAGCCCCAGGGCTGCCCAATTAATTAGCCATCGACAGAGATATCGCAAAATCGCCTTATGTTACCCACTTGGATGTCTACTTTGTGTTTTTTTTGGTGGCTTGCGATTCTTGTCAAGGTAATAATTAATTAGACGGCTGCCGCTGACACTGAACATTGACAAGATTTTCAATGGTTCAAGGCGCCCGTCGCCCACAATTCGCAGATAAATCAAAGACATCGTCGAAATCGGACATTGGAAAGCTTGTTGATGAGCTCTGTGCTCCGCAGACGGACTTTGCTCGGTTTAAAGCGATTTCAACTTTGGGTTTTTCAAGTAATAACAATAATATTTAATAATAACGTTAGCTGGGCAAAGTGAACTCCAAAGTGTAACCCCAATTAAAGAAAAAATACTCGAAAATAAAGATAAATAAATGAAACTTAAATGCCAGTCGAGTTTCGGCACTCGAGTGGGCGTCTCTTATGCAATCGCCCCTCAGCAGCAAGTGAGTCAACATCGACGACGACTGATACACATTTTCGTTTATTTTTTGTTGATTTTTGGATTTCTGATTTTTTATATTTTAATTTTCTGTCTGTGTTTCGATGCAAAGTGGATTTTTGGATGAGCTGCGAGGCGCCGGAGCAGTGCTTGAGGTAGGCGCCTCCGCTCGAGAATCGCAAGCGCGCTTCGTCTGCTTAAAACCAACAAAAAAAATATCTATAAAATAACAAAAAGTGAAGGTTAATTGCCAGCCAAGCGAAAGTGACTGCCTAAGGCCCAGACGTTGCCGATTTCCCAAGACGCGACGAAATGCTATTTATATACACAAATTGATACAAAATATTATGGCCAGATTGCCCTGCTATAGGCTGCCTGGCAATTGATAAGCCAATTTCCTTCCTTCCTTTCCCCCCTCATCAATATCTAACATTTTTCTTGTGAAAACTCGTACTAGTCTCAGCTCGTCACGCCTCATTTTCCAAGCTTACAAGAGAGACGTGCCGGCAAACGATGACAAAAGCCTCGAAGGCATCGAGAGTACAAAGAGTGTACTCGGTGCAGATTGAAACTAAAATAGAAAGTTTTCCTTTTCTTTCCCAGCGAAACGCAGCAATCGCGCACTTGCCGGTGCTGCCGTTGTTGCTGGTTGTTTAAGCCGCGTTCAAGCTTTTGTTTGGCCATTTTCCATGCAAATGAAAAGCACTTGAAGCATTTTCCCGGCACGTATACCTATACTTAAAATAGCAGCAACAAGAAAATTGCCATCTTTGATGTATAAACTTCCTCAAGTTGCTTGCATTTTATGCTGCTGTTTGACTTTGACTTTAGGCTTAGAGAGATAATTTCAATTTTAAGTCATATTAATGGTATAGATTTTCCCATTTTTAATTTAAATAAATATTATTTATATGTTTGATAATAATCTAGTTTAATATAAATAAAGAAAAATTCAAGAAAAACAAATAAAATCAATTTTTTCAACAAAATTAAAGTGTATTTCCAATTCCCCTGCATTTTCTGTGCAAGTTTTTTAATAATTTTCCAAACGGAAGTGCACACTTCCCATTTTATGAATTTTTTTCGCGATATGAAAGCTCTCTTTCTCTCCATTAAATTAATCGCAAGTGGCGAGAGGAGATAGTAAAGTAAGGCAATGTAAAGTGGATATCAACAGGTGCGTTTCCAAGCCCACATTTTGCAATACATTTTCTCATTACCACCAAGCGAAGCCAAGCCAAGCCAGGTACATGTACAGGTATTTATGGCTAATTGTGTAATTGCGCTGCTTTGTCTCTCTGCTCCGTTTTAACCCCTTTTTAGCCGCCCCTTTTTTCCCCTCTCATCTGCCCAGCAGCAACAACAATTTGTTATGCAAATTGCAATTCTTGTTATTTGGTGTTAATGCGAAAGACCATTGTTATTGCAGCTGGGCTCAACCTCGAGTCGCGGCGAGTGGAGTGAAGTCTGTGTATGTGTTTTGTGAAAATCAAAAGCTGCCAAGACTTTCAAACACGTGTTTGCCGCTTTGTTCTCAACTCTTTTAATGCCAAACAGGTGAAACTAATCGAAAACGCTTGGGCGATGACTCAAAAACTACTTTGAAGCTGAACAGTAAACGCCCCCGAGAGTTACAAACAAGATCAGGGTCCAAGAGCAATTGAAATTATTAAGGAATGTTGTTGGTAAATTAACATAAAGGTGGTTTTCTATTCTATTGAAGATATTTTTTATTAAAAAATATATATATTCATATTTGTTTATTACATTTTGCAGGTTCTTTTCATCATTATTAAAATTATTAGACGAACAAAGAACAAATCCACACGTTGCATGCCTAAAATTACCAAAACAAAACAAATATGCTGTTGTTTTTGGATCATATCTTCTCTCTACGAGGGAAACTGATATTGAATATTGTTGTAAACAAAACCCTTTTTCTAATATTACAATTAAGGCTTAACTAATTGAAAAACCAAAGCATGCCAAAAGATTCCATTGGCTTGACTTCCATCACAAAATAACCATAAACATCTTCCACAGACAAGATTTATAATACAGAAGTCTTTTAAATATTTACATTTTCCCACTCAAAGCCCATTAAAACATAAATTTATAGCTGAAGACTTATTTAAGACATAGCAACCAGTTTTTTCTTAGTTTTAAGGAAAGACAAGAATCGGATTATTACCCAGCTTCAGTGCCGATAAAAGCATCATAGTGTTGCTTCCAGCGACTGTCTTCTGCTTTGGCGAAGACTCTCGGCGAAGACTCTCCACTGGACAGAAATGCCACACTCTCTGGCGGTAATTGTGTCAATTCACTTTCACATAAATCGCTTGTTCGTTCGGTTTTACTTTATTTTACTTTATTTTTTTATAAATAGTTGCTGCTGCTTTGCAATTCTTTGAACTACAGTTTTCAGGCTGCTTTGTTGCTGTTGGCGCAAACTGGTTTCTCGGTTGCTTCCTTTTTGCAATTTGTTGCAGTTGTTATGGTAGTTGTTGCTTTTTTCTTTTTTTAATTTATCTTTATAGTTGTAGTTGTAGTCGCTGCTTGCTGTTGACCTTTAAGCGTTCCCCATTCAGCGCGATGCTGAGCGGCTTTTACCGTTAAAAGCGCGGCCCTCAAGCGAATGCAAAAAATAAATTACAAACAAACAAAACAAAAAACTCAGAGCTTCCTGTGCTCAAGACTATAATTATTATTATTTTATTGCCAGTAGTTTTGCACTTTTTATTTATATTTTGCAATATTTAGTGTCTGTCTTTTTCTCTTTCACGCAATGGCAGGTGGTGACGCCATCTTGAAAACATTTTCCAGAGACAAAAATTTTTTTCATCTATTTTAAGCATTTAAGCATTAGTTATCTTTAGATTTTAATTTTATTTTTTTTAGGCACAAATAAAACCACAACTTTCGGGTTATTTATTATGATACTTTCATTAATTTCTTGCCACATCGAGGCAAGAAATAAAGCAGATTTTGTGCGCGACGCCAACTGTTTCAGTAAATGTTTAAAAGCCAACTGAAACTGAATTGGCAACTGAACATTTTTTCAGCAGCAGCAACAACCTGAGCTGAGCTGTGAAAAAAGCAACAGCAACACGGAGGCCATAAACATAAAGTAAAACTTAATTGTAGCACTGAAGAGCGGAGACTTTGGCGAGTGGAGAGTGGAGCCGCGAGCCAAGAGAATGGAGAGCAAGCAGCAGCTCTGCAAAAGCAGAAGCCGCCAAGCGAAACGACGGCAACTTGAGCAACATAAACAAGCACAGTGAATAATTTATACGAAAATAATGTTATTAAATTATGATTATTTAAAAAAAAAAAAAAAAGGGATAAGCAATATTTCCAGTTCAAAATTTCCTACTGTGTTTAGTATTAGGGATTCAAGAAAATATCGATACTGTATCGATAAACATTATGCATTTGCATGCATAAATTAAGGATTTAAGAATGCGGGACATGTGGGATAATTCTATCACTTGTTTGATATTTTTAGCAAAATAAAATAAAAAAAATAGACTTTTTCATTTTAATATAAATATTTTTCTTAATTTATCAATAAATATGACATTTTAATATTTAAAATTTCGGTTCATCGGACCTTTTCTTTCAATATACAACCTTTCAAAAAAAATTTACATATCTACAATTATTTTGAACTTAATTCTATGCTTTTAAAGTTTTTGATTGTGGAACATATATTATTTTTTACTTTTTTATACATTTAACTCTTAAAGACTTAAATTTTGTTCACTGTGCATAGCCACACACATATCCGATCAAGGTGCAGATTTTGAGTGCTAGGTGCCTCTTCTTCTCCATTTGTTTCTTCAAGCTTGTGAAGCTGCAACTACGATTTTTTTCTTTTTTTTATTTACCAAGCGAAGCGCCCTCAACTGTAAACTGATTTCTTTGGCTGAATGTTAACGGAAAAGTTCCAGCAAAATGCAACACACAGTCACAGTCACAGCCATTACGACAATTACATCAATGAAACGAAACAAAACTTTTGAACTTTTGCTGTTGCTGTTGCGGAGAACAAAAAGCACGAAAACTCACTTGTATAATAGCAAAAGTGTGTGTGGAAAATAAAAAGGAAAAAGCCGCAGCAAAAGAAACAAAACCGACAAAAAGTTGAGTTTCTTTTGTTGTTTCTTCTGCGCTGCGGCGAAGAAGATGAGGCAACAGGTTGGAAAATCAGCCAGAGCAAGCGAGACAGGTATGCGGTGTTGTGTCTGCACACCTGAGAGCAGGTGGGTATGTGTGTGTGTGTGTGAGTGTGGCCAAGCCGGTAGCTAATAAAATATGAAATTGTTGTTAGCAGCAGCAGCAGACACGAAACATGTTGCTATAAAAACACCAGCAACATGTTGGTATAAAAACTGGAACTTTGTATTTACTTTAAGTTAATTAATAACTTTTGCGTTGTTGAGGGGAAATATATTTTTATTCTATATTTTTATTCTAATTTTTATTATAAAAAGAAAACTTGTTAGCTTACTTTTTAAATATTTTTACAACGACAATTATTTTTCTTAATTTATTTTTAATTATTGGAACTATATATCTCAGATAATTAAGATCATTAGATCTTTAAACTAATAAATTCTTAGCTTCCGAAAGTAAACAATTAAAGCCTAAACTCTGATTAAGTTTACTCGCATTTCATTGCGTTTTTTTCAGGCTGCCTGAAAGTAGGCAAGGCATTTTTCGTGTTCACAAAGCATGAAAGAAAATTAAGAGAAAATATGAAAAGAAGTGCCAACCAACATGAAAAAGATGATAATCGTGCTAAAGAAAGGCTGGAGATGCCACAAGTCTAAACATTAGTTGTTCAAAGACCATTTAGCGCCCATGAACAAAAGAGCTTGTGAAAATCTGGGGTTAATAGGGGAAATTGTAGAGGAAAACTCAACTGACTGAGAAGGTAAATTAATTAGAAAGAATAGAAAAATAATGAGCAGTTTAAATGCCTTGAAGCTTAAGTGAAATATTTTAATATTCAAAGTCTATAACTAATTAAACTTAAAGATAATATTATAATATTCAAATAATAAACTGAAATGTCCCTTTTCCTAATTTAAATATATGTAAGTACTCTAAGAGGGAATCAAATTTCAGGAACAGTATTTAATAATAAACTGATTCTTCCCACAAAACCAATGTTATTAATTGTGCAAAAAAAAAATTAAGGTTAAATGTTTACATCCGAGGGGCTCATAAAAAGGCGTGTGAAAAATTGTTAACTAATTGGCAAGTTGCATGCAACAAAAGAAAACAAATAATTGCATGAAAATTGTTTTGAAAAATTGTGCAGTCAGCGACACCAACCACGACGACAGCAGCAACAATAAGCAAACAATAACAACAACAACAACAGCAGTAATAATAATCAAACAGGAAACGGCAAAAGAGACAAACAACAAATTGGTAAATGCTGCTGCTGTTATTGTTGTTATGCAAATGTGGGTTAATAACATTTTAACGCATGCGCCATGAATACAAAAAAAAATATCTCTTTGCGGAATTCTAATCAATTTACAAAGATATTTGCAAAGCCGAGCTAGCTGACAGAACGTAAATAGAGTTAGCTGCCAGCAAGTTGATTGAATTGTTTTGTTTTTTGTTTTGTTTTGTTTTACAGTGATTATAATCCTACGGCAGTTCCTCCTCCCCAACTTTACAGCAGCTTGATTAATGGCCCAAACGGTGATTTGTTTAGCCAATTTACAAGGCAAGGAATGCATCGGATTATGCATTCGATTCTGCTCAACATTTTATGGCATTCAATTAACGCCAGACGGAAGTGTAACAAGCCAAGTGGGTTGTGCTGCCTGGAATAAGGCTATATATTGGACAGAGGCTATCACTCACTGGCTACTGGTATTTAAGACTTCAATAACATAAATAATTAATTATAGATTCCCCTCTAACTGTAAAGCAGGAGTATTATGCATAAAACAACTCTTAGGGTATCGAGTTTCGCATTATTGCATAATTGAGTGAGCTTTAAATTAATTTTTTAATTATTGACTACTTTTTTACACATACGTTTTTATTGAATATAGTTTTTGGGAACTTTGGACAAATATCTAAGCTAGTTAACCTGCTCTTCTTTCTCTTGACTCATTCTTTCAATTACCCCTATGAATATTTTATTCCATTTGCTTCATCTTTTTGGCAAATATTTACACAATTTATTGCATTTCTCACTGGCTTATCAGATTTTTCAGGATTATGCAACTGCTTAAATTGCCATAAATCTTGAGTCAAGTTTCCCCGGACAAAACTTATATCCCCGGGCAATCACCAAAAGCCTTAAATCACTTTGCAAATGCAAACAGACAAAGCCTTTGGGTTTAGCGACCGCCTCTTAAAAACAATTGCCACTCCTCTCCCGAGGGGTTTCCTTTGCTTTTTTATGTTTCCAATTAACACAACATAAAACAAAGCTCGAACAAAGGAAGAAATAGTCGCGGACAAAGGCGAAATCAATCGACACAATTTGCATATGAGAGGAGAGGTGACACATAAAAAAATATAAAGCGGGCTGCTTGATATATTTTATGTTTTAGATATTTCATATTTTATTTTGGTTTGTGGTCTTTTATGCATTTTTAATGAAAGTATTTAGAGAAACCCCAACGAAACTCATAAACTTGATAAGCAACTTTTGTGTGCTGACCTTGATACTCTTTATGGATTATTTCAATTTTGGGTTTCAAGAGTTCAGTTTTGTTTTCTGTGGCTTTTCCATTTTCAGGCATAATCAATAATTTTAATGTTTTCACATCTCAATGCAAATTGAATTTACAATAAATTAAAGCGGGTTCTTTGGCTTGGCAACAACCCGCGAACCCAACTACCAGAGACTCGAAGAATCAGAGACTTTAGCCAGCTGCAGAATCGCACGTAGCTTCGTGCCCAGCGGCCAGAAGAAATCCCCGCGTCTTTCAGAAGACTCACTCAGATAGCTAAAAGACAATTTACAATAATATTTAAATATACGCGCTGCTGCTTGCTTTTTGCAACTGCTTTTTGACTCGCCAACTGGTTTGGCCAGTGCCCAACTCTCGTGTCGAGTTCGCCGCTTAAGTTAAGTTAAGTTAACTTGGCCCGAACGTGCGCTCCCCAGATTTCAGTTTCTTCTGTTTTCGGTTTCGTTTCGATACTGGCATTTTTATTTACAAGCAATTTTAAGCCGAATTGAGCGAAGGTTAAGTGGAAATGGCATCGGAATTCACAAGCCGCTCGGGGTAAATCCTTCTTTGGATTCGCATATCGATAAAGCGACTAATTTCTACAGCCGAGTAAACTCAAAAACTTGACTTAGATCCATTTGTCGAGGGACTGACTACTGGCAGGTGTGCCGCCACAACAATAATTAACATCTGCGTCAAGTTTTTTAGCGCTGATTTTGCATTGCGGCACGATCTCGGTTCTGGGCTTTGTGACGTCATTTCGATCACACGTTTTTTGTTAAGGTAAATAAATTATGGGCGGAAATTTAAGAGATTTGTGGGTTAAACATAGAAGTACCCTGGAAATTAAGAGCTTATTTTAAATTATTTGAAAGATTAGGAGCCCTTTTTAGCACCTTAATCCTTAATTAACATAATTCAAGCTCTAGAAAAATTCCTTTAATAAAGAAAAACATCTTTATAAGCATTCTAATAACAAACCCAAATTACCCACTAATAAATTCTCTAGAGAATACTTCACATTCTCACATGGAAACCCCAACTGCTGGGTAATAACCACACAGCAAAACAACTGCAAAAATAAATTGAATGTTTCTGGTCAATTGGTTTGGTCAACTTTAAAGCACCGACCGAG